>OZ020284.1:12144337-12409874 GCA_963971205.1 Aethes cnicana
AGACGGAGAGCCGGAGCCGAATTAGCGTATCGCCGGTCAGTTTCCTAATTCGTCAATTTTGCTGATTCAACAGTTTACCTTCTGGTAATTTTCACTAGGTTGACAATTTCGCTAGTGCGTCATTTTCCTAAACCTTCAGTTTACTCTTTTGCCAGTTTTGCTAGGCTTCAGTTTCGTAAATTTACTAGTTTCCTTATGTGCTAATTTAATTATTCGTCAGTTTGGTCAAATGGTCATTTCCCCTAGATAATCGGTTTCTATATTCGCCAGTTTCACTAGTTGCCAGGGTCTTATAGTCATATATGTAAAATGTAATATAATGGTCAAAGGTGTGAAGTAGGTTAGGTTCGTTAGTTATCTATATATGCCCGAAGGGCAAACTACAAAGAAATAGGGGCCCCGCGTAGCGGGGACCCGTCGACCCAGTCACATTCCTATTTTATATCGGCATTTTTATACTTAGTTAATAATATATCTTGTTTGAGGATGTGACCATAACAGGAAAAGGTCGTTTGAGGAAGTGGTCATAAGAGGAAAAGGCCTTTAGCGGATTGTGGCCTTTCGGGGAATATTGTTTCTAAGTGGCCATTAAAGGAAGTGGCCCATTGGGGAAGTGGCCGTTCATAATACTTGGCCTTATAAGGAATGAGGCCGTAAGTGACCAGATCCTTAATGAAATAACCGAAACTGTACATTTCATGTTGCTGAATATTTTTGGTATAAGATTTTGATGGATCTGGATCGCAAGATGCTATTGGATTTAAAAATGCCTCAAAATCTGCATATACAACGAAAGGCAATTTAAGCTTTCGTTGGTATTTATCAAAAATAATTCTATCATTTGAAACTTTCTCACCAAACCAATTTGTTTTTGTCTTATCGTTGTTCGGGAGTTGTACAACCACGTGATTACAATCATTTTTTTGATGATTCGTTAACTCTTCATTTGAATAAAATGCTAATAAACAACCATCGCAAATATGAAAACTATAATTAGTTGTTGAAATTTGATGACTTACTAATCGAGATAAATTTTTAATGTAGCAGTAATGTCCCTGACTACCTTTTGATATATAAAGTAAATTTATATGCTTTGATTTCCTAGCTTTAGTGAAGTGGAGTGGACCAATTACTTCGTGTGATTTAGAGTTTTCAATATAACTTAATCCAAATACATTTATACTAATATCATTTAATTTTCTACTCTATGTACATCAGTTAATTTAATAGGAAATGGAATGTCACCAAATTTTACTTCATTTTGGTGTTTAAAATATGACGATACTCTCTGTGGATTATCCTTCACCGGATACAATGCTGAAAGAAGTGCCCATTTTAAACACTCGTGGTCATGATTTTGTACGTTTATGATAGCTTTTTTTGTTTTAATATCATGTGGCAGATCAATGAACGATGAACCTCGCAACGGATTGAATTGGTTTACGTTCATGTCTATGTATTTAATATGTCTAAGACTCCAACCACTATCTTTTTTTTCGAAATTTGAAATTTTATTAATGATTGTACTTTTTAAATTTTCAAAAAAAGTTTCACTATCATCACCTCTGCATATGGTCCAACTCAACACATTAAAATCGAATAAATTGTTGATTCCTTTAGTTTCTTGAACAAATTCCGCATGCAAAATAAAACTAACCTTGAAAATGGTTAACTGATTAATAGTATCGTCTATTAATTTATTTAACGTTTCTTTAATGCCCTCAAAAAATATTTCCGGTGTTTGAAATTTAAAGTCGGTTTCTTTTTCCTGGACTGAATTTATCCTATAAGTTAGCAACCTATTTCCAAACGCAGTTTCTATCAATTCAACATTAGGGTAAGAATGTTCAAATCTCATGCAAGCATTTTTATGGATATTACTCCTTAAATGCTGTGCATAATACCTTCTTGAAACCTCCCGTTGACAAGTTGTGCACTCGATGGTGTCCTCAGCAATATAACTCGGTGGTGGTTCATCTGTGTTCCGAGAAGTTGATGGTTGCGGGGTCCCTTCAACTTGTAATTGTTGTGCTGGAGTAGACGAACCACGAGGTTGAAAAACATCTTCAGATACACGTTTTCTCTTGAGTCCGCGTGTAACAGTTCTGAAAATAAAAATAAAAACGTATATAGATGTACCTATTAAAATCCGATACAAAAAATTAATAATTTTCAGCATAGTATTACCTAATTTGATAGACAAATAGAACAATATGCTTCCATGGGTAATACACCATCTATCTCATCGTAATTTGAATTGATCAATTTAATATTAGTAAAGTGTCCACTGCACGGCGTGATATACGGTTTGATATCGGGATCTTGAGCTATTGTTGCATCAAGTTTCCCACTGATAAACCACAATCTTAAATATTTATGAAAACTATTTAATAGCACTGATTTGCTGAACATTTTAATATCTTCACTAGTCAAAGACATTATATTGACAACTACGGGGCATTTCGCTGAGATTAATGCTTATATTGGGATTTCTCTCCCCACTGTTGGCTAACTTCAAAGTATAACACGTTCAAACGTGTTTCAAATTTTTATACTTACAATTTTTTTGGGGGATTCTCGACTTTTTCGCAGTGTTCATAAAGTTCTTTATCGAAAAATGAGTTATTCAGATCCGAGAGGTCCTCGCAACGGTTGTACAGCTCTTCGTCATAAAGCGAGTTTTGAAGATCCATATTGGTATTGCACGACTTCCACGGTTTTTGATATCGATGCGGTGTGGCTCGTTCTGTGTTGCTTATATAGATAAAATTCAGTTGTCAGTCGGTGGGGGAAAGGGCGCGATGTGGGTGGGCTTGGGTTTTAACTTATGGCTTTTTTCTTTCCGTCGATGAAATATTTTTTGCAATCGTTTTTAGTTGCAATATGTTTTGTAATCTTGTAAATTAATTCTTTTGTGTTGGAATAATAGTCATCGTCTTCGCACTTAGTGTAGTATTTGATTCTAGTGTCCGCAAATTTCCAGTGTTGATCATTTGGAATACCACGTAGCTTTTTCAAATTTCAAAAACTACCGATTATAAATTTTAAGAATGCTTATAAAACAACAATAGAACGCACCTGACACGTAAGGTGTATCTGCATTGTATAGCCGGTGGTCACAAATCAACAAACGTATTTTTTCAATTTTACTTATGGTCTTTTCATTCTCCCAACCCACATAAATTTTTCAATGATATATCGTAATAGCTTTACTGCGAGAAATACCAAAAAACGTGCGGTGCTATTGAATAAAATAAACGATCAAAAAATTCGTAGTACTTAGAAAAAAAAAGCGATGGGAAAAAAAAAACAGAACCAATGAAATGCACCTGTCACATAAGAAACATACATGTCTCTACCTGCATTGTATAGTGCACGGCCATAAATCAACAAACTAAAAAAACTGTGAGAACAGTCCACTTAAAAAAAATCTTCTTAGAAAAACATACAAAAAAACCTTCATAAATCAAAATCGTTTTTTTTTTTCAAGACAAAGTAAAAAAAACATGAAAATTTTCTGCTCCGCAGGGTTCTGAAACCGTGTGCCAGAAGCAGTAACTTACATACTACTGATATTTCCAAGATATACGACGCCTGTGAGAGTTACTGTGTTATTCCGAGTCTCCGTCGACATCAGAAGTTGGGATTCGACGACGCCTACCAAACAGAAAAGTCGATTGTGTACCTTGGCGAGAACCCATTATTATTAGCCGACAAACACAGCATTAAAGATCAAACAATGATTGTAGCGATTGAAAAAGTGCCACATAACGTGTTCTAGTGACTAAGAATATCAAGAAGATGTAATTTGGTCAAAAGTTCATAATTGGTTCAGTGTGCCAAAGGTTGACTTTGACAATAACCTCAGACGAATATTGATTTTTCATTGATTTATCCGAAGATGGTTGATCCATTGTCGCCGTGTTGTAACAACAAGAGATCGATTTGCACTTTGCTTGGAATCATCAGTTAATAAATGATAAGATATTTTGCTGATAGCAAATGATAAAAACAAGTCTTATTTGGTGTTCCGGGTGAGTTCTTTTCATTTTATTGACCCTGGGTAAAGTTGATGCCTGTGGTGTTGAAAAACAACATTCACATGTTTTAATAACAATCTAGACCATAGAACCAACAAGCTAGGTCTTGCAGCATTCTAGATTAATCTAGAATTTGGGATTTCTAGCCTCTAGTTTGATTTCTTTATTTGGTACTAAAATTAATTGATCTCTGAAATTGTGAAGTAATGACAAAGTGGACACAACATGTGTTATTCTATTACAAGCACTTAAGATCCAGCGCTTAAAACACATGAATTACAAATTTCAGCTCCCTTTATGACAACTGAACATGAAATTGTTCAAATTTCAAACAATGTCATGCCAGATACATGGTCATTTCAGATTCATGTTCATGAGTGACAGGCCTTAAAAGTCTTTACCTGACTATTGTTAGTCACTTCATTAAACTAAAAATGTTTAGTAAGAATGCATACTTCAGAGATTTTTGGTTTACAGGAAATGCAGAGTTCAAATGTGCCTAGACCTAGAACGCAACATTAGCTCTAAAAGCTAGGCATGATGATTTGAACAAAGCTTGCATTCATACTCTACTAAGCAAGTAAGAACGTACTGAAGTGAAAGAGATTAAGGTATGGATTTTCATGATGTAACTGGCAGACAGAGTTCTACGAAGATACCGAGGTTAGTTAATTTTGTTACTATTGCCACAACTGTGCCGGTATAGTAAGGTCACTATATGTGGCATGGCACAGCAATTGGTCTGGAGTGTGCACACCTTTTGATTATGCGGTTAAGTTAAGTTGTACTAAAAACAAAAAGTTGTTTATAATTTAAATTATTATTTTTACTAAATAACAACATTTTGCTTTTTAAATCTGTGGAGTTTGGACAGAAGCTAGTGAAAATTTAATGTGCATGAATCTGTTTTTAAAAAAAAAAAAAAATATTTAAATACAATGGTTCTAAATGGTAAAAAAAAGATAACTAACAATTTTTTTAAGGAAATTAAATTGGGACTTGTAGTAAAGCTGCTGATTTTCCGCATAGGGTCCATCTACGGTGGATGTAAAAATAATAATTAAAAGAAAAATGCTTTAACATGCCTTAACCTTTCAAGATACCTTTGTATGTGTTCTGGACATGTAAACTTAATTTTATTATTAGGGATACAAAAGAGTTGTGTGTGTCAAACAATTTTACAAGAATGTAGTATAGCGATTGACTTTGAATATTTGAATTTTATCTAACCATGTTTTCTATTTTCGTGGGGATTGGCGTACGATTGAACAGTATTCAATAACTTAATAAAATGGTAACACAAAATTATAGGGTATATGCATAGGCGATTGCGCATATAGGATAGGGTACCTGCTCACTCGTGCCCATGTTATCAAACTTTTCAAATTGGTGTTACTTCTGGTTTCTGAACATGTCTTGTGTCTTTTGACTTTTAAACTTTCATTAGTCTTGATATATCATCTGAAGAGTTCTAGTGTTCAGTGATTTCAATTGAGTAGTACACTCTACATTCTTTGGTGGTTGACCGAAGAGGTCAAGATTGGATTGGATTAAAAGTTAATTCTAGTAATCATCTTTGTTTCTTCATTTCAACCTGGACTTTATAGTTGCCCATGTAGGTACTAGGTACCCTTGGGGTATGTACATTGTATTGTAACTCAATTCTTTGTGTTTTAGTTAGAGCATTCCTATGATTACTAAACCTAAAGAGTTGGATTTATTTTGATCTAAAGCTCATATGAGCCTGCTCCCTGCATTGCATAGGTGCATTGCTATTCAAGTTGTGTTTGATGTGTTGATTTCTAAGCTTTGTTATTCCTGCTAGAGAATTTACTGCCTGTCGGTTCACTATATGGAACCCATCTCTCCGTACACTTTCTATTTAGAACAATTTTATGTTGTTTGATTATTTTAAAACTATAAGCTTTTCTGCTTGAAGGTTCAAGGGCTCTGTTCCAAACCTATTCTGATTTTTATTTTTGACCTTTGTACAGAGATTGCCTATATGAAACAAGCAATACATGATGCTTTTATTATTTGGAATTATTTCTTGAGCCAAACAAAGTTGCTCAAACTGTAAAACACTCTTTGTGGGAGAGATTGGCGAAAGTCTCTCTCTCTCTCTCTCTCTCTCTAATAATATTGTCCGTCGAGCTTGAGATGGAGATGGCTACACTTTCTTGTAAATTAATGTGAAAAGTTTTGGGTTGGACTTCATCTGGAAGCATCCTTACTGAGAGATATGGGTATCAGTCATCCTGGTGGCTGATTTAGTTCACGACTTATTAGTTTCATGAACTGTAACTAAAAAAAAAAAAAAATAGCTTACAAAAATAGCAAATGGCTACATTAAGGATTAATAAAAAGTAGAGTAAACGGAATATCATTTTTACCATCGAAGACGGGACTCGAATGACAACTGCCTTGACAAAAAGGTTGCGCTCGTTATGTTCTGAATTGCAAGTTCCGAATTAGGTTCGATCCTTTGTGGACGTATGGGGTCGAATTTGTAGCCAGAAGGACCGCTTGTTTTCCGTGATTTTGTGAATTGAGATTTGCGCGATATTGTATCGCGATTGTGTTGTGTTGCCGGTGCGATGCGTATTGCGTACGTGAGCGTTTGTGTGTATGTTTGTGTACGTTTGCCTGCCGGTGCGATGCTGGTAGGTACGCGTGTGTATGTTTGTGAACGATTAGCCTGCCGGTGCGGTATATGAGTGAGTTTGCGTATGTTTAACTTACTGGTTGATGTGGGTATTGTGAATGGGAAACCTACTTGTGTGACGCTGGTAGCGTATAAGTGGCTCAAAGTTACTGGATTGGTCGCGGCTATCCGGTGCGATGCTGGTTAGTCGAGTGAGGTGGGAATATCCCGGAGGTAGCCGGATGAGACTTTAATTAGTCGAAGGAATATCCCGGAGGTAGCCGGATGAGACTTTAATTAGTCGAAGGAAATCCCGGGAGGTAGCCCGGATGAGACTACAAATAGTCGAAGGAGGAGAGAGGATCCCGGTGGGAAACCGGATGAGACTACCGGTGCGGTGCCGGTAAGTCGGACGAGAGAACCCCGGTGGGGAACCGGATGAGACTATCGGTGTGATGCCGGTAGTCGAGCGGGAATATCCTGGTGTGAGGCCAGATGAGACCATCTAGTGAATTGCGTGTAGTGTGTGAGCTTGGACTAGGTAGTCAAGGTTACACGGTGTGAAGTTTTACCTTCAGCGTGTGGATTAATTTGTGGTGGCCTAGAGTGACGTTGGATCCCTTGTTCTCTGTAGGAACAACGCTGATTTTAACCTGATTTTGGTATGTGTAAGCTGCCATGTTGTTAAGCTTCCAGTGGTATGCTGGACTGTGTGTTCTTCTAGTATGAAGCATGATTGAGAGGGATGACGGTTTCGTTGTGGCAAGTGATTTTCTTCAATAGTGCACCTGTTGGTACGATGGTCGTCTTGTGTTTCCGATTGAAATTTGGTTTAAAAAGAATTGGCACAAGCGTAATGATCCAAACTGTGCGTGTGTGTGTGTGTGTGTGTGTGCTGTCTTATTGTTTTTGTTAAATTTTCGATTTTTTTTTTGTAATAGAGGATAAAGAACCGCGACTTCCGAAAAAAAAAAAAAAAAAAAAACGCGTTGGTATCGAACTGCTTTCATAGTTTATGCTTACTTGATTGAAGTTGTATCATTTGTAGTGAACCTTAGTGAGTTTTCTAACCATGTTTGTCAGAAAAGCCGAGCGAAAAAAAAACTTCATTGCTGATTTCTTTCTTGCCGTTTCCTAGGTGGCTTCATGACACACCAGGAGGTGTGGATTGTCTGATGGCCGTGTCGTATAGTCACAGCGATGGCGCCACTATCGCGCCTTGCCAGGCCTTGGATTGCCTTTTCGATTAGTCATTTCTTCCATGTCCTTGAGATTCTGTATGGTACCTTGAATATCATTGGTAAGGAAACGTCAAGCGAATAGCTTGGGCGTAGCCGGCACTGGGTTGGTAATTGGAAAAGCTATGTTGCTTGGCGAGTGCACTGGGCCCCGTAGATTGGCCAGTAGCTGGAATCTAAATCAGATACGCGTTTGACCGCTTAGAACAAGACCTGTCATTCGGACTTTTGACAGTTGATTTTTGGAGCGAAGGCCGGGAAAAGCCGGGAAACCAACCCAGTAGCTGGAAACGTCGCGTTTCTGGTTTTCCTATGATATTTCCAAGATATACGACGCCTGTGAGAGTTACTGTGTTATTCCGAGTCTCCGTCGACATGTAAATGTAAATTTTGAAGTATGTGGAAATTTTGAAAAAGGCCTTCTGCTTGAGTTTGTTGCGGCGCTTCTTCTCAAGCAATGGGTCTAGGAAGCGCTGGTAATTTTTTTTCTGACGTGTAAAAGTGCCCCTATGTGGCCAATTTGCTGAATAAATGATTTAATTTGAATTTGAACCTAATATTACTGCCGTAGGATATTAAAAGGCAGTCTTCTGACAAGTCACCAGTGTCAGAAGACTGCCTTTTAATATCCTACGGCAGTCTACTTTTTGTCACCACAGAGAGTTTTTGTCCTCGCCATCGAAACATGTACATGACTGTACCCGCAATGTATTTTTGATGTTGGTGTGATAATGTTAATAATGTAGTATTAAATATCAATCAAGGCTAATAATAGAAAAAGTTGTACCTACATTGACGACATGATAACCATTTAAGTAAGTCTAAGATTGAGGTTTGGAGAACATGTTAAGTCAAAAGCTTATTTTTGCTGCATGTAAATTCAATTGCATTACTCAAGTAAGTACGTGTTTTTTATTTGGATTTAAGTATCATCAATGAAATCAATTCCAAAGAATACCACAACTAAAGATTTACCAGATACCAATTTTGACCGAGTTTTTCGATATCAGTTTACAGAAAAATGCCTGAAAGCAGGAATGCCTAAAAGGTGCGAAAATTTAATTTGTTCTTTTTTGATCAGTGTATAATGCCAAAAAAGCCGTGGTGGTCTAGCGGTTCGACCGACTGCCTCTCATGCAGAGGGTCGGGGTTTCAATTCCGGCTCACACCTCTTAGTTTACTTATGTGCGAAATTCAATTTGAATTCACCACTGAGCTTTTAGGTGAAGGAAAACATCGTGAGGAAACCTGCACGCATCTGCATAGTAATTCAAAGATGTGTGTGAAATCCCCAATCCGCACTGGCCTGCGTGGGGACTATAGCCCAAACCCTCTCGTGACGAGAGGAGGCCTGTGCCCAGCAATGGGACGCAAATAGGCTATACTAGTAGTATAATGCCATGACTTAATGATGATTAATTACCTAATTACAGAAAATATTGATGAGAGTAAAAATCAAGCGTTAGTTTATTATTCTCATTTACTATCACACTCAATTATACGGCGTGATCATCCACCATCAATGAATTTTAGGTCTCTAGCTCTTGAATATAGGGTCATAGTTATTTACTTAACGGTGGGAAGTGCTATTGTTGTCAGCTGCTTGGGAACCATCTAACAAGACCTCGTTCGAACCTGTGAGGATATCATTTCAAAGTGATTCAACGGTTCAATGATTCAGATCTTATCTTGTTACTTTCCAAAATTGAATACGTATTTCGCTGGCGTGTTTTTTTTGCATTGTTGTATAAGCCGCGGTAGCGTAGTGATCTGACCTACCGAACAAGCCTAAAGCTGGTCGAGAACTACTAATGATTACTATTTAATGTTTTTAATTTATGCAACGCTACAGGTGGGAAAACGATTTCCAGTAGAATTAATTAGCTAGAGTCACCAACATAGCCATATAATTGTTCGCTTATTGCTCGCAAGCATAGGTCTGATGGCCGATATCTGCTTGATTTCATCCTCAGGTATCTGCTACCATTATACGTAATGTAATGAATTATAATGTGTAATACTCTGATTGGCTGCCTTAGTAATTTGGCTAATTTGAGTAAATTAATTAATAGTAATTTGATGGCCAATTAGGTAGAGCTTCTGAATCAGTATTACGAAACAGATTCATAACATGGAAACAAAGTTAAATCTTTTCAAGAAAACACTGAATATCTATCTACCTGGATCGTCGTGATAATGGCTAGGTTTCTAAGCTTGCAGTTTGACCCACAGCCAGAAGCGTGCGCAGAATCTGATTATGCCAATTTGCTTTCTACCCCTTCGGGTGCGGTGCACGTTGCAATGCATTATTAATTAAACTTACATTACCGTTTGACCAATGTACGATTTTCTAAATTTTTTATCTGGTGCTAAATCCGGATCCGTAAGACTTACTTTTGACTTGCTCTTTGAACTCCTCATACCATACTAGATGTATTCATTTTAAATATTTCAACTTGAGTTGTTTCATAAGAAGATCTTCTACTTATGAAACAACTAATCACTTTGAACTTTGAGTCTCGAGAAAAGAGGTCCAATTCAAATATATTAAGTAATGATACTACCAAATTGTAGTCTAGTTAAAATGCCGTCATTTGGTTAAGTAACCGATCACAATGGCTTATTGTTAACCTGCTGATGACTGACGATAGTCCAGAAGAAAATTGTGTTCCATTCGAGTCAAAAATCTCTTAATATAAAACGATGACTCTGCGTTTAATCCGTGACCAAATACCGCGTGACATAAGAACTCCAAGAATGGCAAGTATTCTACCTATTTCTTTACTAAAGTTCCGTGGGAGAGATCGTTGTTTTGAAATAACTAGTTATATCCTAAAGTAGGTATTAATTAATTAAGTTATTGCGTGACAGCGCAACATCCATCGATCCATTCATTCTCACCATATCCTCACTACAAAGAATGATGTGATCGATGAATACGACGTCGAATTTATGACAGCCACGACAAATTGTTCTAGCTAGTTTAACACCAACATCCTCGGATATCCTCGTCAAATACAGAGCCGGTATTCGTTGGATAGCTATGGTGATCACTTGGTACATGCTTTAGTTTTTCACAGCATTTTCCTTACGTATTTTCTTTATTACAAGTTGTATTTAACCCACTGCTGGGCAATTGGATACCACTTTACAAAAGCATTTCTTGTTGGGCCTACAGTACCGTGCAGCAATGTGTGTTGCGCAGTTTAAGCACGGATCTTGATCGCACGCGCAGGCGCCCTATATTCCGTGCCGTCACGTACCGTATCAACAACAGTAGGCTTACTTTGTTCTCTTTGGCAGCAGATTGAAACTCACCTGCCTTTGTATACATCTCTACGTTTTTTGTCACTGTTTGCAAATTAAGAAACTGAATTGGTTTTTTTTTTACTCTAATGACGAAATTTCTTTGGATAAATGGTTCAAGATATATACGCAACTTTTACTAGAGCTGAGCTACGTTACGGATGTAAAGATTTCTCATCTACCATGCTTAAGATTTGATGCTCCGACCCTCAATTACACTGTAAAAATGCATTTGATTCGTACTGATACTCGTAAACAAGGTTCCAATGTCTTAGGTAACCATGTCTTAAAATAAAGTTTTTTTTTCTCCAGTAAGAGGCCGTGGTAACCTACTAACTAGGTTGACATATCTATATTGCCTCTCAAACAAATTGTTGATGTCGGCCGGTCAAAGGGTGGAGCAACGATTTAATAAGGTCTTATTGGTACACTTTGGTTACGTGTGATGCAGGGTCGATCTCAGCAGCAAACGTGGTGGAGTCCCAATCTTTAGCATTGAAAATCTTTCAGCTTAAATGATGATGCGGATCATCATATCACGGATGCTTTTTAATTGCATTTATTAAAATGCTTGGTAAATCTCAGGACTTTCATTTTTACCATTTTACCTACAATTTGCGCTAATGAGCGGTGCAAGCTTAATTGGATGTATATTACTATCGAACCGACTGATCTAACTCGTTATCGTTTCAATTATTCACTTACGTGAGAACATGCAGCGTAAAAATTAATCATGGTGCTAATCAACCATCTCTAAATCTGTTCTGCGCCTACCCTTTTATAGGTTTTTTTAAAGCACGTTTGACAGAGTGTCGAAGTATATAAACGGTCCATATAAACGACGGAATAACAACGCACGTGGCGGAATCATCGAAAGTCTCGATGGAGCCGTAACCACAAGAATTGAATTGATAACGCACTTCTAATAAAAACACATGTTAGATACTTACTAGACTGCTAAAGCCAAGTTGCGATAAAAGGATTCTACCTGAATAGGGCTGTAATGAGTTTTTTTTTAATAATTTTCGCTTAAAGTTATGCGTGGTATTCTTCAAGTTTATATGTTTAAACATTATCTTTCCCTGAATGGTCTCTAATGAGAAATCAACCCGAGATCATGAAAGATAAGATACCAACAAACACTACTGGAAAGATTTTAATCCATTGAAACCATTAATTTTTCCAGTTATCTAGTCGCTCTATTATCTAATTAAGTCAACATAGTATGCACATTATTTATAACCATCACAACGGCTTACTACCTACCTCGGATACAGCGGTCAAAATATTAACTTTTAACAAATTCTTACATATTTCCTCAAGTGCCATCTAGCTACGGAAATAAAAGTCGCGTTCAGAAACTCTTCTACTAGCGAACTCTGTGTTACCCATCTAAAGTGACGGCGTGAGATGTCAGCGCGTGCAGTAAGAACTTCCGCTATTAACACACAGATGGCGTTTTCCTCCAAATAAAGAGCGAGAAAATGGTTGCACCGTATCCATTTGGGATATTATATGGGATATGAGGACGATATTGATTTTATTGCCAAGCTACATAAAACTTTAACGAACGATATAAGTATAAATAAAGGCCATGGAATATTTACGATTAATCAAGATTTTATTCATTGTTTAAAACATGTTTATAAGGTAAAACAATGCAATTTTAATGATCAACAGAATGTTTATGTAGAGTATGAATTAGATTTGAATTTAGTACTTAATGACATCAATGACCTCATCAATGTGTGGTGTAGGGTAGGACCTACCTATATGAAGTCTTCATAATAAATTGGCGTTACTTAGGTACCTTACACTATAATGCTGTGAGATACCTTTTCTATCTCTAGATACTAAGGTAGTAAGTGTGTGTGTGTGTGTGTAAGCATATTGAAAAAAAAAAACTGTGTCGATACTTTAGTTTCAACTTCAAGCTCTTTTTTGTGAGTTTGGGTGCTGTTTTGATGTTACACTACACCTAATGGACATTCGACAAAAAGCTTATTTTTAACATACACAAGCCGCAGGCACATCCAGTGCGGTACGATACAAAACACATTCTCATTATTTACACGATAAGTATGACGATAAGTCAAATATTTCGTCAACAAACACCCCTGTCTGTTCGCGACGTATTTCGGGCAGCGACCGGTGCGTGCCCAATCTCCTCGGAGAATCAGAATTAGAGATGTCACCCAAGCAAAAGTAAAGGTTCATCGAAAAGTCGGAATCGAATATTGTTTAGTTAACTGCCGCCGCGATTCTAATAAGCGTACTTTATCCATCAGTGCGTCTCGCTCACTATTGGACTGGCCGGGATTAGCTGTCTCCCATTATGCTTCGAACGAAGTTTAGCCTTTGGGATTTACTGACTTACTTATCCGTCACTTTTGCCTCCCGAATAACAAGTTCATCAGAAAAGAGATAGTGAAATTCATACTCCGTTCGCTAAAGGATCACTTCGTGAACTCGAATAGACCCCCAGCAGTGCTCGCACTTCTGCGGAGCATAGTCCTCAAGATTGGTAACGCATTTCTGATCTTATGACTCCTTATTTCCTGAGCCCCATTAGACTACTTCCCTGGATGATCTCTTGTCAGCAAATGGTATAATTAAAAAAAATCAGAAGCCGAATCGGAAGGGAGAATTGCTTTGTGTGACGTGATTATCTATCTACATACAAAGCTGTGGCAGCCTAGTTAATTTATGTGCAAAATTCTCAACACTGTTTTTCAGTGAAGGAAAACATTGCGAAGGAACCTGCATGCATCTGTGAAGTAATTTTAGGTAGTATGTAACTAATCCGCTATGGGCTGGGCTGGGCAAGTAGTAGGACATAAATAGGCTGATATGGTATTAGCAGAAACCTATCCATGCCGAAGTCTGAGTCAGAAAACAAAGTTTCCAATTTTCGGATTCGGAGCCCAACCGTAGGAGCCCATCCCTATTCAGAATAATATCAAATATTTGCCTGTTTGAGTACTTTTCCTGTTGACTTCGATTACATTGTCATTTGTTTTTAGGGCTTTGGATGGAAGGGATTTGCCAAGATAGTTTTATGCGACGTTTTTTCTATTAAATCTGTATCTTTTCGATTGTCAAAGGATCATCTGTAAGCACTATGAGAGAAGGGTTGTTCAATGTTTTACCTTTAAAATAAAAATAGCGCTATTGTGTCAGCCAAAATAATTATATTCTTATTAGAGAATAATTCATTCACCACCAAAAATCATCGGCTCGGAAATGACATTTAAGCGTAAGCACGCCGTTATGCGCATAAACCTTTTTTTGTATACACATTTACTTTTAGCGAAAGCTCCGGAAGGGTAAAAGCCCGCAAAAAGCCCGGACGCAGACTGATGTATGCCATTGTCTTGGTAATTAATTGTCCTTGCCCTTCCCTGTGGAAAAAAGCTTGTCCATCTGTAACTCAATTAAATATAGAAGCTTTATCGTTTCGAAAATAATCGAGATGAAACTCAATCTTCTTATTCGGCCTTCAAATTGGCCTCTTTGCCTCCATACCAGAGCTTTCGAGATAATTCTTTGGTAAGAAGTGCCTCACAGAATTGCGAGCCTTAAGTGGCAGTGGGCGGGGCACATTGCTCGCAGGTCTGATGGCCGATGGGGCCGGAAAATTCTCGAGTGGCGTCGGCGAACCGGGAGACGAGCTGTCGGTAGGCCTCCAACAAGATGGAGCGACGACCTCGTGAAAGTCGCGGGAAACCGGTGGAAGCAAGTAGCAAAGGACTGGTCTGAGTGGCGTGCCTTGAGGGAGGCCTATGTCCAACAGTGGACGTCCTTCGGCTGAAATGATGATGATGATGATGAAGTGCCTCACAAAGGTCAACAGAAGATCTTTTCAAAAAAAATACCTAGTACAAGTGAGAAAGGGTATTAGGAACAGGTCAGTGACGGTTAAATTACAGTATTAGGTTTACTGAAAGGAACCAAACTACATTATAAACTTTGTTTACAAAGCCCCAGAGTACTTAAGATACTCAAGATTTACTAACGATCAACGATGTCAAAAATTCAATACATTCCTAAGCAAATCCATAGGAATGAAAAGAACCGTAGTATGAAATATTGCGAACCAACATGTTTTTGTACATAAAATGGCCGCTAAGCGGAACAATGAATAAGCTGTTTATTTAGGGCCGGGTAAAGTGTTGCATAATTATGGTCACACTTGTGTTGACGATCAGTCTTTTGGTGAAATGTTTGTAGAGATTGAAAAACGATGGAATTTTTTGTCGAGTCCTGACGCGGTGCAGTGTGGCTACCAACCTGTTAACCTGCCGCTTACTGTAGTGCTCTAAATATTGTGCTCCGATAAGGGTTTAATACTGCAGGACTGATGGCCGATGGAAACGGAAAGTTCTCGAGTGGCGTCCAACAAGATGGAGCGATCACCTCATGAAGATCGCAGGAAACCGGTGGAAGCGAGTAGCACAGAACCAGTCTGAGTGGCGAGCCTTCGGGGAGGCCTTTGTCCAAGAGAGGCCGTCTTTCAGCTGAAATGGTGATGATGATGATGAAGAGCGTAATATTCCTTCAAGCCTTCAGTCGTAGTCGTCAGGGATGGTAGACGCATTCCTAATCTAATGGTGCCTTATGTCCATGGGCCATTAGTGACCACTTACCATCAGCCATCAGGTTGCCTGTGTTCTCGTTTGCCTACAAGAATTTGATTGACGTTTTGACGCTTCTACCATTATTCCAAAAAGAAGCAGTCCATCTAAATAAAACTAACTGGATCAACCTGGCCGTGCGCAATCTTTTTAATCCACTAATACCTCCACCCTTAAACTGCACTTAAGTGTCGTCTCAGGGTAAGTCAAATTAATGTAATCTGCCTTAAGCCTGTTGTGATAGGCCGTCGCTTCATTAAGTGAGTCTTAGATGGTCTTAACTCAATCTTCTGCCGACTTTAAGACAAGTCGATGAAGCAGTTTACTTGAGATTCTATGATATTAGAAGCGGTTGAGGTGCTAAAGTTGGTTTAGGATGGGAACAGCAATGAGAATTTGCTACCAAGTAAAATTGATTAGACTCTAGAAACTGATTAAATTCAAAGATTGCACCGCACCTTTCATCATCGGTTTGGTATTTATGCCCATTTCATTTGCTCGTCTACGCGCCGGACGCCGGTTCTCCAAAAAGCAGCGGCAACTACTTGTCAGATGTGTCATTCGTATTTGTCTGCCTGTACCCATGCATCGCCACCACAACAACTCATTTACGTCCCACTGCTGAACACAGGCCTCCTGTCATCATGAGAGGGTTTGAGCTCAAGGGCGGATCCAGGGGCAGGGGCGGGTGATGGGGGTCATGACCCCCCCTTTGGGAGGACTAGGTCTACTGCTATTATGTATTTTTAACCCCTGGCGCGAAAAAGGGGGGAAAGGTTTGTATGACGTGACCCCCCCCCCCCCCCCCTGAGTCGAAAGCTGGATCCGCCGTTGTTTGAGTTCTAAAACCTCTGAGGGCCCAATAAGTATTAGGGACTTCATACACCCTTGAATTACTATGCAGATGTGAGCGCACTCTCTCTCAGTTTTCTCACTATTTTTTGCTTCACTGAAAAGTTCAGTGGTAAATTCAAATCAAAATTGGCACATTAACTGAGTTATCCAGAGGTTCGAGCCAGATTCGAACGTCCGATCCTTTCATGAGCGGTGGTAGGTCATACTTAACCACTATTCTACTACGGCCCGACTATACAATAGCATTAAATAGTACATTTCTCAAAAATGGCCGGGAAACTCGTCATTGTCTGCTTTCTATCAGACTGCGAAGTGCGTCATTGACGATCAGTCAAAAATTAAAAAAAAAAACTCAACTGCATGCCCCGGAAATTTGTATGAATTTACTTCCGCGGCATGTATAAGCGCAGGGAATGTCGTATGAAATTTCATTATCGTACAGGTACTTTTTTTTTATACTGATAAATACGCGAAGGAATTCCCAAACAGCCAAGTCTGCATGTTCTGTATCTGTCAATTGACGCGAAACCAAACGTTTTTATCCGTGTCTGAAACAGCGCAATGTATTTCAGAACGGAATTTAAAAAAAGAACGATCCATAAAGAGCGGGAGTTCTTGTCTTGTATCAGATTTATTTAGCTAAATTTCATGAAAATAGTTTACTAGTTTGGTTTAAAAATTAATAAAAGGTCTTAATTTTTATAAAAAACGAGAAATCTACATGCGAGTTTTTAACTTGCCGTGTTAGTGTGTCTGTTAAAGTCAAATATCGGTGAATACGAAATAAGACTGGCGTTCCATTGGATTTGTTGTAAGTACTTGACTACCTTTGCGTGCGTGTCAATGCTGTATTATGATTATTATGAATACCTAATATCAAGGTTTTTTTTCATTTTTGAGAAAAGCACTATATAAGCCTCGGCCCGTGAAAGGCTTTGCAGGCTTCGTACATATTAAAGGGCCTCGGCGAAGCCTCGGCCCTTTAAACCAGTACTCAGCCTGCAAAGACCTACTTTCCCGGCCACGGCAATAATGTTCACGTGCCGAGGCTTATATAGTGCTTTTCTCAAAAATGAAAAAAAAACCTTGATATTAGGTATTCATAATACAGCATTGACACGCACGCAAAGGTAGTCAAGTACTTACAACAAATCCAATGGAACGCCAGTCTTATTTCGTATTCACCGATATTTGACTTTAACAGACACACTAACACGGCAAGTTAAAAACTCGCATGTAGATTTCTCGTTTTTTATAAAAATTAAGACCTTTTATTAATTTTTAAACCAAACTAGTAAACTATTTTCATGAAATTTAGCTAAATAATTCTGATACAAGACAAGAACTCCCGCTCTTTATGGATCGTTCTTTTTTTAAATTCCGTTCTGAAATACATTGCGCTGTTTCAGACACGGATAAAAACGTTTGGTTTCGCGTCAATTGACAGATACAGAACATGCAGACTTGGCTGTTTGGGAATTCCTTCGCGTATTTATCAGTTTAAAAAAAAAGTACCTGTACGATAATGAAATTTCATACAACATTCCCTGCGCTTATACATGCCGCGGAAGTAAATTCATACAAATTTCCGGGGCATGCAGTTGAGTTTTTTTTTTTTAATTTTTGACTGATCGTCAATGACGCACTTTGTGGTCTGATAGAAAGCAGACAATGACGAGTTTCCCGGCCATTTTTGAGAAAAGTAATTTATAATCGTCATCAACATCGGACCAATAGATAAATGTACTGTAGCGGGGGGTTGTTGTTAGCTCAGGTAGATGCTGCTGGCACGGAGATCAGCGGTGGAATTCGAAGACACGAAGACGATGCCTAACTTATTAAAATATCTAAATCTTGAAGACTGGCCCTATTACTGCCCTAACAATGAAATGATAGATTTTAAGTTGAATTGATATTATATTTTGAGAGATGTGTTCATTACAAGCGATAGAAAAAGACTAAAAATATTAAACAAAAACACTCTACGCTTAAAATTACCTATTTTTGGAAGAGAATGTGACAACTAACCGATTGTACTCGGCCAGTCTCCACAGTACACAAATGCTACAGCGGAAACAGGCTTTCTATCGAGAAAATCTAGGTTGCTATCTAAGGTTTCCAGTGCAGATTCACGGAAGACTTCACTTCTTTTATCTTTGAACTCGCTCAACTCGTATGCTGCTTGCTGGATCTTTCCCGTTGCGTCCAATTTCAGTTAAGTTTAGCAATTCTTCGGGCTATATGTCGGGGACCTTTATATCTTCAATGGGCGCGCATGGCCACTCAAAGGTGAATTACCTACTCAAAGGTTAATTAGTTGGCTATGATCGAGGTTTCTTTTTTTTTTTTATTAGTTATTCTCATCCAGATTGCACAGTTTCTTTGTTGCCAACTCGACTTAGCTTAGGTTATCTAACTACAATTCTTTTTCCGATCCACGGTATCTTCTCACGAACACGCTCTTATGTTTATCGGCCTTTTGGCAAATTAAATATCGTTTAGTTTAATCCTTGCCGAGGGGCCCCATGAATCGGGGAAACAGTGAGTCTGTTCTTTTTTTCGTGCTTGTTCGTCCAATCCGTCAGTAAAAAACGCAAATTAAATGCCCTTATTTTTCCAAATTAAGTATGCGCAGCTTCGTCCAACCATACTTCATTAAAATCGAGTTCAGTGCATCGTTTCAAAAGACCATAAAATTGCGAAGGTGGTTAAAAACTACCGACAAAACCTCAAATAGCGAGTTCCTCCTCACAAATTGAATCGCCTGAAATCATCCCCTGAAAATTTTACGTGCTCTCAATAGATTTCATCATAACATGTGATTTATCGCCGACGCCAAACGAGAGAGAACCTTAAAGCAACGCAATCAAGCTTCAAAATTAACGTAACATTAAATGCGATAGTATATGCACGGATGAGCTGAAGTGATTTATTGGGAGGCTGGGAAATGTGAGCTTTATTGTGGAGGTTTAAGATATAAAATGTTTGTAATATGAGTAAAGGAAACGCAAGCAGTGGCCGGGCTGGAAAGAGTCGCTCTCGAATAATCGATAACTGACGTCTGGCCTCCCCCCGCGCAGGTGGCTGCCCCTCTCTCGTCGCGGTTAAGCCGCGGTTCCTTCGGGACAACTTTTAATCGTTATCATTGGATATTGTTTTGAATTTTTATTTCATTCAAGAGTGATAGTCATCCTATTTTTATTTTTTTGGGGCCATTGGTTGGCAAACGAGCACACAGGCCACCTGATGGGAAGTTGTCTCTGAGATACATGGAAATAAGGAATCATATAACATGATTACGAATGCGTTGCAAACCCTGGGGACTATTTTCCATCAGGAACTTTGCGAGAGCTGTTAAATTTCGTTGACCTTTTCAGCAGCAACAGTAACTAATATTTATGACGATATAAATATTATATCCATAACGCACTGTGTTTTGCAATTTTCAAGGTCCATTATTATTAGTTGTTATCGAGTAGCTGGGTGCAATGGCAAGGGGTGTCCTGTCAGCTGATCTAGGGAGATCAAGTCCGTTTAGCTCACTACAAGTTTGACAGGTTTTACGACTTTTCTTGATTCTTCTTACTACTTAGCTTCACTTCAACTCATGATTCACGCTGTAGGCAAGAAGTGCAATGCAACCTGTTGACTGTAAGAAAATTTTAAAGGTACAAGGTTCTACTTTGTATTTTGTATTAGAATCATTTGCGAATTTTTTGCCTGTTTTTATTAAATCGCACCATCTAACTTCCCCCCATCACCCGCAGACGAGCATCTAACAAGCTTTGCATCAATGAACCTGCAGGCTACGACGTGTTGCGTTGTCCGTAATTGAAATTTGCACTTTGTTGCGGAATTCAGAGGGCTCCGTGAGCAAACACAAATATATCTCAGACGTATGCTGATTTAGATCCCTCCAATTAGTAAGGCTTTTGACCTTATCTCTCACGAAGATCCAAATAAGATGCACTGCAGGAAGAATATGACTTAAAAGCGCCTACTCATGTATCATGGGCTTATCTGCAAAGCAGTTCAAACTGCGAAGGATGCGAATTTGAAATCGTGAAAACCATACTGGGTCCGCGTGTGGTACTGTCGGATTGGCCTCATCATGAGGAGTCATCTGTGGATAATTAGCTTCTTATTGAGGACGGTCATTTTTCGTACCTACGTATAAAATTTGGCTATAAGCCAAATTTTATACGTAGGTACGAAAAATGACCGTCCGTAGATGATGTCTTGATGATCCGAAAAGTGGACATAGGTAAATCCATTTATTTCCTGGTCCATTATTTATGAACTTCCTTTCGAAGTTTTCGAACTTAGAGCTACAGAATATTGTGCGATAAAGGCATTTCGGAAATAAAATTTGCTTCACAGTATAGCTTCGATACGAACTCCCGAATGAAGGAAAATCCTCGATTCATAATAAGCATGGATCTTTTTACGTAAAGGTAAGAATTTCACGCTTTGTAACTTTATCCGATCATTTTCTCAAATCGTGACATTTTGCCCCAGAGTATTTTAGCTTCTGAGTGAATGGCATCTATGATGTTTTAAACATGCCAGAAGAATCCATCCTAATACTTTAAATACGAAAGAAAATCTCTGTTACCTCTTCGCGCTTAAGCATCAACATCAATTTCATCCAATAGGTCTAAGGTTCAAGCCTAGATTTAACTACATGAAATTTCATATGGAGATAGTTCGAGCCTTAGGGAAGGTTACTTTCTTCGAGCCTTAGGAAAAACGAACATTTCCTACGGAAACGCTATTACCGAATTACAAAGGTGGAGCCAGTTTTTAATGCAATATCGTTTCAGCTAACTCCAAAAGCAACAGCATAATATTCTGTGCGGGGTGTTTCAGTAGCCATCATAAGTCCATCTCGGACCCCAAAATAAAGGGTAAAGAAAGGCTGACCCCACGCGGGAATTTCTCCCTTGCGCGCTGTAAAACTACCCCTTGAGAAGTACTGTACAGCCAAGTCTAGGGGAAAATCTGCATCAGAGTAGTGAAGCAAGAGATCGGCCAGAAACTATTTTATGCCTACACATGCTAGACATATACGTAGCATCAGAGATTAAATACATTATACGCACAGCCCACCTGATGGTAAGTTTTCACTGCGGCCCATGGACACCGAAATCCTATGATTTATTTAGATTTAGTTAAGAAACCATAAGATCTCGAATGCGTTGCCAACCCTGAGGCCTAAGATGGAATTCCTCTGTGCCAGAATTCACCGGCTGCCTTAACAGTGCGAGCAGTGCTATTTGGCGGCAGGTTACCGGGGAAAGACGGTGGTATCACCCCGGACGTACCTAGCCAGGCCCTACCACTAGCCACTCAGGTACCTATTTATCATATGTTAATAAGCAATGTATCTACTAGTTTAGAAACATAAAAATTTCAAAGTCAAACTCTTTTACATCCAATCCAAATAATGATTAACTCTTTGTACAACTAAGTGCTGTGTTCGAGTTTTAATTTGAATTTAATGATTAAGAATGTTTAGTATATATTCTTCTAGGCAAATTCGTCTTCGTCTAATTCTAAACTACGGTCTTATTTGATCCTACGCGTCTAGTCTCTCGGTCTCTCAGAGGAATTTGCAATGCTACCACTAAAAGACCTTCCTACGTTTTGATTTTCTACTCTCTGCACAATATTTCCATCCTCTCCCGGAGTCGTCCAAAGCATCCGGTTCCCTTTACTGCCTATTTGCAATATACAGGTTTTACAACCTCCTTGTATCCACTTATTTCCAATTTTATTCAGCATTTTTATATCACCTGCCACAATTTCTCGCGCACAGCAGATGCCGTTGATGATGTCAGATTAAACATATCTACCTTGGACGTGTTTACGGTTTTTTTTCGTTTATGGCTCCTTTTTATTGTCCGGGAAATAACTTCGGGGGAAAACGCTCGCTGTCTAAGTATTCGTTTTATTTGATGTGCTTAAAGGGTGGTTACTTTGTTAGCTTCATCGATATTTTTGTAGTAAGTTTTATTTTCATTGGTTTTGAACATCTTGAAAATTGCATTTCATGACGTTTTAGTGCGTTGTACTAATTCAAGTTCCCGTATAATTATTTTTTTAAATCCAATGAATATTTTGCACTACACATTAATCGTGTCCTACATTCAGTAAGTAGGTACTTATAGGTTGATAATAGAGTACAGAACAATAATATATAGTTCAGCTCCTAATTGCCTGTAATATTTTTATGTCAAGAAACGACTTTAAATTGCCTTGATGCTCCCAGTTATCAGTCTGATATCAAATTCCTATAGTTGATTTTTTTTGGCATTTTTTTAACCTTATTTTCGTAAATTTAGTCGGTATCATCGGCCCACATCCACCCGCACTACTGAGCAAAGCCTCTTATTTTTACGCCGTTCTACCCTGACTCATCCACCGCCTTAGTAAGTATTCTGACTGAATAATGATAATAAATAATTTGGTTAGAGAATATTAATTTCCAACTCCCTTTCTTTAGGTGTAGATTTCCAAAAATCCTTTCTTATCGTTCTATATCGTCATCTTTGCCTTTTATACATTTAGATGACTAGGTATTCGTTAACTAAATTTTAGATGAACATCTCCGAAATATCTAATATGAGTTCGAAGCTCGACCACACGTTTGCATACATCGATATGATAGTTAAAATCAGGGCTTTGATGACTATTCTAATGAACAAAATTTGGGTTATCAGTGTAGCATCATTAAAAATTGAACGTATTTATTTCCACAATCCGAATCGACTTAAATCAACCACCCGCGGCGTTCTGCTGAACTCCTCACCACATCAAAGCCCAATTGTAAGCGAAGATAAATTACAAAAAAGTACTTCTCAGCGCAAAATCAAATTAGCAGAATCAGATGGCAAAATAACAGAAAAGAAAATTGGAAGGAAGAAAAGATTGTTTGAAATACAAAATGGATTACCTTCCTTTGCGAAATCATGGCATTCGAAGGTCTTTGATTTGAATAAATTGTGCCTGAAAACTTTACGTTTTGATTGGGCCCATTTGTTTCTGTCTTACAAGTATTATGTGATGTGAAAAACTTTATGGCTCGATGATTGAGCCATATTGAAAAGAAGGCTATTAAAATAGAATCGAGTTAAAATAGTTCTAACCGGACTTGGTTTTAATTTTGATATTTACCTTTGAGCCGTGGTGGCCTAGTGGTTCGACCTACCGCCTCTCATACCGAGGGCCGGGGGTTCGATTCCGGCTCGCACCTCTAAGTTTACTTATGTGCGAAATTCAAGTTGAATTTACCACTAAGCTTTTCGGTGAAGGAAAACATCGTGAGGAAACCTGCACGCATCTGCGAAATAATTCAAGGATGTGTTTGAAGTCCCCAATCCGCACTGGGCCCGCGTGGGGACTATAGCCCAAACCCTCTCGTGATGAGAGGAAGCCTGTGCCCAGCAGTGGGACGCAAATGGGCTGTAGTAGTATTTACCTTTGTTAGACTCAAGAGATTCTCTTTTGGGGATTCATAGTTATTTCAAAATCAGTTGTCCGTTAAATAGATATCTTAAACATTAAGTATATATATTCGCTCAAGCATCGGAATATCTTAACGACTCTACTAAGTGATTGAAACTCATTTTAATCAAGTTTCCACGGACAATCGATTAGTCTCGACATGATTAAGATTTCCATTTTAATTACGCACTCACTTACTCCTAAAGCAGCTAAAATGGGGGAAAAACCTTAAAGAGCTAAAAGATCCACTTTATTCTCTGTAGAGATTTTATTTAATCCAGGCGTCCTGTTAAATTGCTAACATCAATTCTGACGATTACTCTGCTTTGTCACATCCTCAGATCAACGGCTACAACACTCCTATCGTATTTTAGGAGGGGTTAGAATTAGAACTACGGAACGGATTGCAACAAAATCTGGTATAGGGGTATGGTATAGTTTACTTATGTGCGAAATTCAATTTGAATTTACCACTGAGCTTTTCGGTGAAGGAAAACATCGTGAGGAAACCTGCACGCATCTGCGAAGTAATTCAAAGATGTGTGTGGAGTCCCCAATCCGCACTGGGCCCGCGTGGGGACTATAGCCCAAACCCTCTTGTGATGAGAGGAGGCCTGTGCCTAGCAGTGGGACGCAAATAGGCTGTAGTAGTAGTAGTAGTAGTATGGTATAGTTTATAATACTGGTCGACATAAATGCTATTTTTTATCCCGAAAAAATGCATAGTTCCCGCGGAAATTATTACTGAATTCCACGCGGACGAAGTCGCGGGCAGAAGCTAGTTATGAATACGGTAACAAACCTGAGGGCACACAAATTTTGAACCTCATTTTGTAGGTACTTTGAAATTGGAGGAATATTAAAAAGTAAAATCCCGATTTTTCCCGTTCCCGTGGGAATTTTGCAAAATCCTTTCTTAGCGGATGCCTACGTCATAACATCTACCTGCATGCCAAATTTCAGCCCGATCCGTCCAGTGATTTGGGCTGTGCGTTGATAGATCACTATGTCAGTCAGTCAGTCACGTTTGAGTTTTATATATTTAGATTAGGGAAAATTATCGCCTGGTCTGTTGGCCCACTTCGATAGTTTGCTTCAAGCACTCGGTGTTTAATCATTCTAAGTATTTTTAAGTTCTAATTTTGTAAACAAAAAATAAAAAACTTATTTTGTAATGGAACACAAAAATAACTGCAAGAGACGTCTGGTAATAAGTTAAAGTAGAAAAGTGTCAGATAAACTTCTGTAAGTATTTCCATTAAACATTAAGGTAAAAATAATTGTATTGTACCTGAATCCCATAAAAAAAATTGTACCAACTCGAAAATAATTAAAAACCTAAATAATTCTTTTATTTTTAAACACAAACTAAAATACTTACAATAAAAATAAAACTAAAAACTAGAACTAAATGAAAAAATTGGCACAGATCAGTGTCGCTCGGCAAGGTTCCCAAAAGACTGGCAACATTGCCGCGCTGGATGGCAATGCTTATTCGCTGAGCGAAGTAGTGGCCAGCCCTTTGGTCACCAGAAGCCTCGATGAGGCGGGCGGACAAATTCTTAAAAAGGCGACGTGCGCTGGGCCCCCAAGGCCCTAAAGTTTCGACCCCAAAAGCCACAAACATCTAACTGCTTCCCAGGGTAGCATATTTGCGGCGTTTGAAGTCTTCAGCCGAAGATGCCGCTGCGCCAGCACTGGTTTTCGTGCTCGGAATATGGGACGGTGCTAGGGTATCTATGCAAGTAGCATCCCAGACAAGGGGCCGACCCATACTCCAAGGCACCAACGTCATCCCGTCGGGCCTCGTTCCGTCATCCCTGGCTAGTCCGTGGGGTTCCAGGACTGCAGGAACCTAAAAACATGCTTAGAATCGATAGCTGATTCTGCGGGTACGACATCGTCACAAGGTTTTGCTTACACTATCCTTACCAATCCTTACTAATATTATAAATGTGAAAGTGTATTTGTTTGTTTGTTCTTCCTTCACGTCGCAATGGCTGGACCAATTGGGATGAAATTAGGTACGGCGATAGTTTGAGACCCTGGAAATAACATAGGCACCTTTTTATCCCGATATTTCCACGGGAACGGGTTTTGTTCGAGTCAAACCAGTTTTTTCAATACTTCTATAATTATAACTATCTATATGTATAGTATCATCGGGTACCCAAATTCTAAATCTACGCGGGACGAAATGGCGGGCAAACGACTAGTTTTCAATATTAATGAAAATTTTATCGAGCCACTTCGTTTGTTTTGTCAACATTTATTAAGACTTTGTATGTCTTTTCCTAGCCCAACAGCATAATTACCCCAGGAGTGCAATAAAGAAGTCACGCGATCAATCAAACAGAAATTTTAAAAGCGGCGTCTAAGATGCTATGTTGCCTAAAAATAAACCGATAATAATGGTTAGGGAAATTCCATCAAAACCCCCCTCCCCCCACAGTAAAACAGGTATTTCAAACATGTCAGGTAATAAACTGGAAAGACGCGCTGCGCAAAGACTGTAGAGTAACGAGAGATTAGACACGGCTTAAACGAATTTCATCTTGAGGCTGAATAGCTCGATTTTTGCAAAAATATAAAACCCGACTGCAAATAATCTTTTGATTTCACATATATTATCTATATTATATATATTTGTGATCCATTCATTCAGCCCTTCATGTTGATACCCCACCCGATAGGCTATGACAAAAATATATCTTTGGAAACGTTTAAAATACCTCCAAAAGTAAGTCATTTTGTTTTTTACAATTATGATATACCCAGTGTCACTCTCACGATTAAGACGAATCTAACGACACCTCGCAAGCTAAAATCCATCCAGCCATTTAGGCTACACAGCATGCCAAAGAAATATATATACATACATACACTCGAAAAACATAACCCTCTTTCTGGCGCAGTCGGGTAAAAATATTAATATTTTTTATATTGTCAGAAGTGACGATTTTGGGGATGAAAACTCTCCTAAATCCATCCCAGGGTCTTGTCCTATCTTCATGCCATATGTAATTTGGTTCAGCTGTTTAAGATTAAAAAGATAACAGACATACAGCAGAATTACTGTCGCAGTTCTTTATAATATTATCATGGAAATAAATAGTTTTTAGAGTGTACTAAAATGAATACATTGAACGATGATTTGAAACGGACAATAATACGGCCCCATGTTGGGCGCCAGTTAACATTTCGTTGGCGCCCAACAACGACTTTGTGAAATTCTAAAGTAATGTTTTAATAATAAGTAGTAAACCTCTTTGGTTACAATTTTTGTCTCTGTCTACTCCACCTTAGTCACACACCTGGAATGCGGCAATATTTCCAAGGCGGGGGAAATGTAATTAATCAAAAAGTTTCAGCGCCCCTCGCAGAAGCGTCAGAAATGACGGTACAACGACACTTTGTACATTTTAAGGTTGTTTGTCTTTTATTATTTTCAAATTTTACGTTCCTGATTTACGAGCGAGTTTCGAGAGTTTTTGAATTAAGTTTTTTGTTTTCTTTTTGCTTCAATTTGATACCTAATTCCTTTGGGAAGTTTTGGCTTGTAACATTTTCTCAATATACGTATTTACAAATAAATATGTTTTAAAGACAATTTATTTGGCCCATGTGAAATAGACTTCGAAACTCTTTGATTTCTAGATGAACTTTAAATTTTCGAACCTAGTGTAAAAAGTGCAAAATGGCATTAAATTTACCTAAATGAAGAAAAGAAAGGGAGATCCGAATATCTAAACTACTTTTTAAATTTTCTACGTCTATTGGTTTATACTCAAAGTGTCTAAAGGTGATTTTAAGTGTATTATCAAGCCGTTTCAATGTTATTTGTAACATTTACCAAAATTACAAAGTTTGAAGTAAGTGTAAAACAGTATGAACATTAATATTCACACGACGCCGGCAACTTTGTCCCGCAGGTGCTCCCGAACTCGAGATCACGAAGATGTAGCTGGCTTAACGCCAGGCGGGGGTATTCTGACATTTGGTCCTTCGAACCGGATTAGAATCGCTTGTCGACAAATGTGAACAAACAAATCATCGTAACGTAACCATAACTCTAGAATAGTGTGGAACGCCCTGTGACAACATGGAGCGATGACTTACGCAGGGTTGGTGGCAGAAACTGGAAGTTAATAGCTGAAAAGCTAGCTAAGTGGCGATCAATGGGAGAGGCCTATGTCCTATGTAGCAGTGGACTGATGCAGGCTGATGATGATTATGATGAACTCTAGAATGAAGTGAGGAGATTGAGAATAAACTACCTATTTCAATTTAAACTCTTTCTCACAGAATAATCCGTCGCGATGTTACAAAGGGGTGCCAGATTAGAACGCCGCCAACTCGCCTCGTTAGTAGTATGTAAGTTACTGCTTCTGGCACACGGTTTCAGAACCCTGCGGAGCAGAAAATTTTCATGTTTTTTTTTTACTTTGTCTTGAAAAAAACAAAACGATTTTGATTTATGAAGGTTTTTTTTGTATGTTTTTCTAAGTAGATTTTTTTTTAAGTGGACTGTTCTCACAGTTTTTTTTAGTTTGTTGATTTATGGCCGTGCACTATACAATGCAGGTAGAGACATGTGTTTCTTATGTGACAGGTGCATTTCATTGGTTCTGTTTTTTTTTTTCCATCGCTTTTTTTTTCTAAGTACTACGAATTTTTTGATCGTTTATTTTATTCAATAGCACCGCACGTTTTTTGGTATTTCTCGCAGTAAAGCTATTACGATATATCATTGAAAAATTTATGTGGGTTGGGAGAATGAAAAGAACATAAGTAAAATTGAAAAAATACGTTTGTTGATTTGTGACCACCGGCTATACAATGCAGATACACCTTACGTGTCAGGTGCGTTCTATTGTGGTTTTTATAAGCATTCTTAGAATTTATAATCGCTAGTTTTGGCTTTTTCTCACGGTAAAGGTATTCACACGCTCTGAGAGTATGAAAATACAGATAAATATCCGCATTTATTATCAAATGTCATGTCCTATTGAAGATTATAATTAAAACGAAATAAAGCTAAGCAGATTCAAACTGGTTAGTACGCGTCGTTTGGTGCCACAAACAGATGTTTCTTTGCAGGTTGAAACACGTCCCGTTTATTTTATCATATAGGCACTGCGTTATGCAAACTGGTTACGACTTGTCGCTTTATACCACGAGCAGGTGTTGGTGTTCTATTCAACATTTTTTTGTCTTATCTACGACATATATGAGCGTGTAGGGTGTGTATGTGTGAGTGTGTGCGTGTTCTCAATAAAAGCGGAACTCCGACAGACAGCGCCATCATTCGTTCAGATTGCTTCGTCCACATAATAGTAACAACGGTGCTTGAAGTGATTAAATTTATCATAGTACATATTGTACGTGTAGTACATTGTTGTGGGTTTTAAGTTCTAAACGGTGTGTCTACGTCTTAGACTGCTGCGTGCTGCTGCCACGAGTTAAAATGGAGGTAAGTTTCAAAACTATGTACATACACCAAACATTGTCTGTTTTCTATTTGTATAAAACCTCTCATGGATTTTTTTCCGTTTGTTTTAGATATTAAACGAGAACTCTATTGATTACCCAATAAAAAATTATTATTACAGTAATTTGACTGATGATGAAGGCCAAGATATTGAACCACCTAAAATCCAAGCCCAAAAACGAACCAACAACATAGATGTATTTTTTGATAAGCCCAGAAAGAGGCAGGCTACGGAATACTCATCTACTGTTGCTCAATCTGCAAATGGAGGTACAAATTATATATCTTGTCGAGTAGATGATGTCTCAAAGAGCACTCATCTTGTTAAAATCGATGTCTACGATTTGAAAAAGCTACGTGGTATTCCAAATGATCAACACTGGAAATTTGCGGACACTAGAATCAAATACTACACTAAGTGCGAAGACGATGACTATTATTCCAACACAAAAGAATTAATTTACAAGATTACAAAACATATTGCAACTAAAAACGATTGCAAAAAATATTTCATCGACGGAAAGAAAAAAGCCATAACTTAAAACCCAAGCCCACCCACATCGCGCCCTTTCCCCCACCGACTGACAACTGAATTTTATCTATATAAGCAACACAGAACGAGCCACACCGCATCGATATCAAAAACCGTGGAAGTCGTGCAATACCAATATGGATCTTCAAAACTCGCTTTATGACGAAGAGCTGTACAACCGTTGCGAGGACCTCTCGGATCTGAATAACTCATTTTTCGATGAATATTTGTGTGAACTATGCGATTGCATTGAAATGTGGCATCTACAATCAAATGGATATTCACCAGCTACGCAGGCGCCATATTTACCAGTAAATTATTCGGGAAATCCTCTCCTGCTAGAGTGGGAATGTGAAGAAGACGCAGAGATGTATGATATTGAGACAGTTTCTCTCAGTAATGATGTATACGAACCTTTACATCAGCATGATTATCATGAATTGTGTTTTACACCTGTATCACGAGATGACGAATGCATAATGCAGTGGGAAATATAAAGAAATGCTGTACTAAGACTAAGGACTTTCTGTGGAAACAGTCTTAGTGTGTGTGTGTACATGTAAACTTCAACTGCTACTACTTTTTATCTTAACTTTTGTTTTCAATATAAGTGTTTGTATGACTTTTGTAAATGGTTTGTCATGTATTTAAAATGCTCAATAAAATCGTTTATCGCTTCTCTTGCATTTTTATTCTGTGTTTATCCATGTATAAGTTAACTAAGGAATATGAAGATAAAGTAAAGACATACGTATTGAAAAACATTCATTTATTTAAAAAAAATCGATCGAAACATGTTTCTTACGATAAAATCATTGCATAGAGTATTTTCAGAAAATATACTCAAATAATCAAACATCGTTTTACCTTTAAACTTAAAAAATATATATACTAAACAGTATTCACCACAAACTGAAGTAAAATGGTTCTGAATTGATACATTGTTGTAAACCCATTTCTTTGTATTTCTTTTTAAAAACAACTTGTGATAGCCAGAAGGCTTTCTCCCAAATGAATCAAAGTATTCACCATTACCATTAACATCAATATGAATTGCCACCCAGTGAGAACCAGGTTTTGAGTCAGGATCCAAATTGCTTATGATATAAACTGGAAGATTTACAAAAAAAGGGATTCTGTTTGCTGGGAAAACATTTGATTCAATCCCAGGGTAAATTTGTTTCATACATAATTTCAATTCCTCTGTATCCATTTCAAATTATTGCAGCTAGTCATGAGCCTGTTACTGAGACTTGGAAAACAGTGATACAATGTCTCATAAACCTATGTTTATATGCTTAATTTAACTGTTATAATCTACACTTACATCACGATGTTTATTGATTTCGATTATATTATCAAACTCTGCATAAACGATGCAATTTACAGTTGTAGTAAGGGCGCTTTCAAACCGAACTTCTAACCTCACACTGCCATGCCTAACTAGATTCCAGTGAGTAGTAGAACTCGCCGATAAATCAGGTGTTAAATCAAAACACATTAAACAATATCCATTTCCATAATCCTCTCTATTAATTGAGTTACCCTCATTATGAAAATGAATACCGGTTCCAGAAAACAGCGTATGATATGTTGATACCATTAACCCAGTACTAAAAGATGGTTGTAATGTTTTCGAAGGAATTTGATGGCCATCTACATACAAACTAAATAAGTTCATAGTGTGGTGGTGAAAGTTAAAAGGGTTATGTTTTAAATTACCATTAAATGCTGTGTTGTCAACAAAACCTATAATACATCTTTTTGGAACTTGACCAAGAAATATATTGTCAAGTGTTTTTCCTTGCACTCCCGATGGTATAGTAAGTACTTTGACTTCCGCTCTTGTGATGGGATATTTTGCAGTCGTTGAAGCTAAAACCTTTTGATGTGCAAGTAAAACACTTGGATTTATTTTTGTCCTTCTAATTATTAAACTTGCATCTGTTATTCGTACTTTGAGTTTTTTATCTTGACTGCACATGAGATTAAATGACTCTTTTGACCGTACTAATTTAACACGGACTTCGACGCCATTTATTAAAAACTTTTCTTGGTTAAAAATATCACCGTGTAAGTGACCAATCATTTCAACTTCCTTACTATCTTTTATGAATGCTTCTCTTTTGACCCATCCTTTGTTAGTAGTATCGCTTGCATCCATATGACTGGCAGTATCTTCGTACCATAGTCCGCATGTAAGGTGAGAGCCTTTTGCTGCTGGTCCATAATTTAGTAAAGTTTCCATATATGCACGGTAGGCATATGTATTATTGGGTGGTGATACAAGTTTTTGATTTAAATATAATTATATCCAACTGGTTAAAAAGTGAATGTAGCCAATTATTTACTGGAGCAACATGCGTGTCTGTTGATTTGATGTGAGTACCGTCTTGATTCAATATTTTGGCTTTGATATGGAGTAAAGTGTGAGACAAGTCAATATAGTCATCGCCTGAACCCGGAACTTGAAATTCAAGAGGACCATCATCAGTTAATGATGAAATAGGTTTATAATGTATCCACTGTCCATTTTCTATACTTGTTTGTGTTGATGGAAGAGCAAACAAATCTAGTTCTGATTTAGCGCATTCACAAGAATGGTTATGTAAAAAGGACATGGTTTAGTTGGAAAAGATATCGTTAATATTTAATTTCTTTTTTATTCTTTTTGTACCTCTCCCTCGCAAGGCTTTGGGTGCAATGGCACTCTCTAGTCTTTTTCGTTTCATTTTATACCCAGATCCCGACATTAGAGAATCAATTTTTTCATCGGCTTTTCTTTTTAAATTAGCGCTTGCATTCTTAAAACGAGACTTAATGGATTCATCGATAGGGTGTGAGTTCATCATGTCGGACAATAGACCAACACCAGCATTTAAAGCTTCTTTTCCGACTGTTCTAAAACCACTAGATAGTAGAGGAAATACAGATCTAAACAGTCCTCCTAAAAAACTTCCTATACCATGTCCTCGCTGATGAGCAACACCTTTGTAAACAATTCCTACTCCAGAACCAGCTTGATGAGAATAATAATGTTCATATGGACATAAAATATTTCCACGTCTTTGATTCATTTTACGCGTTTAAAATGTAGTTTCACGCATGAGGTTCCAAACTGGAATGGAATCTTTCCACCCGTATGCGTCCTTATATCAATTTCCATAGTATCAAACTCTCTACGCAAAACAGGCATATAATGTGCAGGTGAAAAACCGTGCATTTTGTATGCTCCATATATGTATTTTGTTGGATCAAGTGGTATTATTCTGAGTAGCGAAGTCATAACATCTCCTACCACTTGGGGTTGAACAATATCTGAATATATAAACAATTGCGATGGCAGGCCCAAATATAAATTAGCAGGATATTTTCCAAGTTGACATTGAAGAAGGTTCGTCTGCGGTTTAAAACCGAGTTGTAGGTTTAGTATTGGTGTTGCACGTACGGAGATTATATCTTTATGAAAAGATGTGACCTTGACTAGTTTAGATATTACATCATAACTAAACTTCACTTTGTTTTTTAATAATGGGTTTTCATTAAAAGCAAATATAAACTGATCAATGTCATCATAAGTCGTTGCGGGTATATGAGACTTATATTCAATATTGGAACTCTTTTTTTCGTTTTCCAATGTAACCTTCTTTTTTATGTAGACTACGTTCTCGTGATCTTGGACATTATACATTGAACATGGGTAATGAAACTCTACTAATCCTACAACCCATTCTCCTTCTAATTTTATTGTCTTAGGTAGTTTTGTTAGAAAATTGGCTGTAGTATTTTCAGGATAATATATCATTGAACTGTTGCTCAACAAAGTTAAATAGAAACTATCGTCACTCATATTTCTTCAATAGTAGAAGCAGATATCCAGCTATTAAATTTATTCGGATAACCTTTCCACTTCACAAGTACCTCCTTTCTGTTACCAATTCGTCTCGAACGTATTATTTTATCTATTTTACATGTAGAGGTGGGGTTATAAGTAACTTTCTGTAACTCTTTCGAATAAAACGTGCCAGTGATTGGTTCACCTTCTAAGTCCTTTAAGGTATAGACAATAAGGGGTGATCTGTTGATGATTGACTCGATAACAAATATCTCGTCACTCCAATTCGTTTCATACCCTTTTTGAAATATGTGTTTATATTTGGTTATTCTTACATGATCACCAACATTTAAATTGGTATTTATGAATGTTTTATGACTTTTAAGTCCATTTCTTGGTCTATCATATAAATTAGTCCAAACAGTCATAATATTACTAAAATTAACATCTATCGGACACATTTTTATACTTGAATGGTAACTGTGATTATATGAATACAGGAGGTCTTGTAAAATATCAATGTATTTATAAGTATTTTTATGGGTAAAATAACGCCACATTTTCATTTTTAAAGTTCTTTGAAATCGTTCTACAATACTGGCTTTTATATCAGGATTATTTGTAGTATAGTAGTTTACGTTTTTACCCTTTAAATACTTTCTAACCTCTTTGGAAACAAATTCTGTACCTTTATCAGACTGAATATGACGCGGAGTTGCCCTAGCTTCGGTAAATATATTTTCAAAACATTTTTTTACCGTGTCCGAGTCCTTCTTTTTCATAGGTCTAGCGAAAGCATACTTACTGAAGACATCAATAACACACAGAATGTATTTAAAACCATCATTATATTGACTATAAGTCCGCATATCACTTAAATCTACTTGCCAAAGTTCATTATAATTTGACAGGATATATTTGTTGCGTGTAAAACGTCTTTGAACTGGTTTATGTAGTGTATATGTTTCCTGAGACCGTAACCAGTTTTTTACCTGTTCTTTGTTCATTTGACCATGCATTGCCTTAGCTAACTTATCAATACTACTGTAACCCGCTGGATTAGAAACATCATAGTAAATCTTATGGATGTCTAATAAGGGCTCCATCGTTCCCAATCTATTTTCTTTTTGGGTAATTCAGGCGTTATTCCTGAAATCGGCGTTGATTGTCCTCTTACTTGAATCGATGTTGATCTAGTGTTTTTAGATATTAGAGATTCTCTGGCCCCGTCTGACTGAAGACTATTTATGTATTCAAGGTTAGTTGGGTTACCTATACAATGTGTAGGAACTCCAATGTCTTTTAATACCGAAGCAAATTCTTTCCATCCAGTTGGTTTAGCACGTTTGAGGGGTCTCACAGTGTCACTTATCAAATCAATTATGTTACTTTCTGGGATAACTCGATTATCCACTACTATTTCCCCTCCTTCCTTCCACCAAATCTTCTTTTTATTTTTTACAATATTATCAAGTAAATATTGACCTTTTTTCATGTACGATTTCGGAATTATTTTTATGATGTGAGATGGTGTAAACTGTACAGGGTAAGAATGATTCGAAGAAGCGCTAGTAGCGTCACCTTCATACGATGTTGGATTTAGTAATGTTATATTATTCTCTTTTTCCTCCTTTTTAACCATGGATTTTTCGTAATCATCATGGGAATTATTAATATCCTCAATAATTATTGGTAGCTTAAACGGTTTTCGATCTGTTTCAGTGAAATGCAAAAAACGTTGTAGTGCTTGAGAATACATTGCCCATTTTTCACGATCTTCTACTTTACTATTAAGAATTTTTTGCATTTCTACGTCTAAACGAGTTAAGGAATTCAAAGGTACATTTTCATTGTGTTTGAACTTCTCAATAAAATCTGGTTCTACTAAAATCATCTTTTTCGTGTTCTCCATGTTGATTATGACAATGAGTTTAACAAACTACTTAATACAGCTCCCAGTATAATTGGTAGAAATGCGCCGCCCTTTTGAACTATAATAATCTTCCTTAATTTATGTTTCCCCTTGGAAACTAATTTTCGCAATATATTTTTATGTTTCTTTAATTTAGTTTTTTCTTTATTTTCTAATGGGATTCTTCCCTTTAAAACGTTGTAAATGCATTCACAAATAATATTTATTTCAGCTTCGTCACACGATTTAAGTAAGGCTTTACGATATTTTGGTTTAAGCGTATGTAAAGCTTTAAGTAAATGTTCATGAGTGATCACTCTATCAGGCATCATTTACAACTGACTAAAACCGGATGATTTTTATCGTATTTAAACCCTTTTTTTGGAACGTATATAATACAAAATGTATCAAAGGGAAACACTTTAGTTTTAAAACGACATATATCATCTGTGCTTTGTTTCAAATCGATCATCAGATAACCATGTGCCGACGTAGTTGCATCCTTGTATGCTTCTTCAACAAATTTTGAGTTTTCTGGATAAACTTGTCGAGACAAGTAGCGTATTTGAGTTTTATCTCTGGGATTTTTAAAATAAACAATATAGGTTGTGTTCAAAGATATATCACGTTGTCCTCTCCCTTGATGAAATAAATTTTGTGTTATATAAAAAACACTTAAATTTCTGTGATGACTACCTTTTGTAAATATATCTACAATACGTCCATCTGATTCTCTCATTAAATCATCAATTATAAGAAGTTTCGGTCGCTTCCCATCAAACATATTTAAATCGGGTATACCTTGTACATAATCAATACCACTCAAATTATAAAGTGGTTGCATTTCATCATAACACCACAATACTTGATTAAATTCCACATTACACATTTTTTCTACATTTTTCAAAAAATTTGTCACAAAGTTCGATTTTCCACAACCACTAGGGCCTGCAATAATAGCCGTAAATGGATGAATAAAATGATTCATTGTTAACAATACAACTGTCCTTGCTGTTTAAGGTATGTTTTGAAAATAAAACGAAAATGTTCGAGTACGGATATATATGTATATTATATTATTCCTAATCTAAAAAGATAAAACCATTTAATACTGACATATACATAGGAAATATAAATTGTATGTACGAAATACATTTGTTCCTTTAATTCTAAGGATATAAAATCTAATCATACACATTGATATTGAAGCTATATAAAAACAATATTAACAATACCTAGTAAATACCCTAACCATATTCTAAACTCGTAGTTAATCACTGCATATTAAATCTAAACACCTAAAATTAGTAAAAATGTATTAATTTAAACACCTTAATTTATAATGACCCCAAGCGAAAGTATCATTGGAATCTTTACATAGATATCGTTTTGTATCAGAATAAGATAGAGAGACTTTGTTTATTTTTTGAGTAAAAATAGTGTGTTTGATGGAGCGAAATCTGTACATTTCAGAAAAAACATTCATTTTTTCATTTAAACAACGCTTGTAGTCACGAATGTGAAACTTATTAGTGACACATTTATTTACGCCCTTAGCTTTAGCCACTATATTCTCGTCAACGTTTAAGGCATACATTTTTGATCTTAGGCCAACGTATTCTTTCAGGATCAATCCTTTATTTTCATCCTTGAAATAACCTATTTTTTTCTTATTTATACAAGGAAAATCGTAAATATTATTAGGTGCATAATCAGATGTATCAAAGTAATTATTCAAGTCATTTTTTATGTCGCTATAAAAATCCACAGTAAAAATTTGGTATATTAAACTGTCTGTATCTGTATATAATAATTTAACATTATCGACGAATTTATTTTTCATGTATTTGTAGTGGAAGTCATACATCAACGTTTTGGATATGTCCAATATACAGAAACCTAGGTAAATGGGCTTGTTATAAACTAATTTGGTTCTCTTCAACTGTACCGCTGCCAAGCTTTCCGAAAAAATTGAAATGCTGTGGAATTCAGGGCGAGCTATATAACTTTCAATTCCTTTGATTTGTCCTTGATTTGCCCAATGTGTTAATAACTTTACATCAACCCTTTTCTCTATATTTTCCATAGTCTTGCCGAAAACGGCGTTATTCATTAGTTTATAAAAGTCTTTCTCGAAATCCGTTTTTGCACTCGTTCTTAATGTCGTGTTCAAATCAATATACGTTTGAAGCCAGTTACTTTGTTTGAACTTTAGTATTCTATGGATTTTTTTTAAATTTAATCCATTTTCTAAACATTGAATAAGATTTCTGTAGTGTATAATGTATTTTATTTTATCGTTCAAATTCGGAACTAATTTTTTTACTTTACTTTCATCAACTACTATGTGCTCAGCGCAAAATGGAAGATCTGAATGGGAATCGTGCAATAAATCAGGATATTCTAAATCCACTTCTAAAATGTAACCATAATCAGCATCGTTTGAAATTCTGAAATCTGTGGCAGGATCAACCCATTCAAATTCACCAATAGGAAGATGTTGTGACATTGCCCAACCATATAAATTATTGGCATCTAGGTAAATGAGATACGATGACGGTTGATCAGAATCATAATCAGACATGTAATAATTATTTGATTTAGCATATCTATTACTACATTGTGATATACCGCCTCGAAGTCCTTTTTTAATAAATGAAACTTTGTCAAAATCCGTTAAAAGTTCTAGTTCAACTCCAGTTATTTTAAGCATTGCGTCCCAGCTGAGACCAGGTGCAGTAAAATAATTGGCAGCATCGAGACCATAGGTTTCAAGGCACACTGACCGAAAATTCTCAAAGATGTCAGTTAATAGAAGTACGTCTGTTTTTAAATACAAGTTTGAATAGTCCAGCATTGTTTGGCAACCGAAATGATTCCAAACGTTTTGTGCGTGTTGGTAATCCAAATCTGTTATGCAGCTATCTGTTAATGAACTATAAAAATCACTTATACTAGGTAATGATAATGCTTCAAGGCACTCGTACGATTTCATAAACTCATATGGAAATATTCCCTTTTGCTTCAAGAGTTTAAAATCTTCATTACTGGGGTATTGTTTCTTTAGTTCATGAAATTGGTGCTCTTGAAGATTTTTGGCTAAACTATTCAAACTACTCGACATGAACCTGAAGGAATCAACAAATCTTAAAGAAAACCATCTCTTATCAAATTTCAGTTGTTTACTGAATGAAATATATTTTTCTTTATTTTGAGGAATAATATCGATAGCCCCATCCCGGAAATTTAAAGCTTTTACTATGAAATGTGCATCGTAATTGCTGAGATTGTGAAAAAATACTGGAATGTGTGTGGGAGGTGTGAACTTATAATCACAAGATTTATGTGCTACTCCTCGAAATTTTCCCGTATTCCAATCATAACTGAAAACACTTTGAGATCTTAAGTCCTTATCACATATAAAACATTTATTATTGGCTTCAGAAACTTTATCTAAATCGGTCTGATTTAATGGAATTGGATTCTTCCGGAAGCGAATGTATTTATTTAATTTTTCCAAGTCACTATAAAGGTTATCCATAAATACTTTAGCACAATCTGAGCCTGTATATGAACAATACCGAGAAAGACTATCATCAAATGAACACTTAATGAAATAACCGAAACTGTACATTTCATGTTGCTGAATATTTTTGGTATAAGATTTTGATGGATCTGGATCGCAAGATGCTATTGGATTTAAAAATGCCTCAAAATCTGCATATACAACGAAAGGCAATTTAAGCTTTCGTTGGTATTTATCAAAAATAATTCTATCATTTGAAACTTTCTCACCAAACCAATTTGTTTTTGTCTTATCGTTGTTCGGGAGTTGTACAACCACGTGATTACAATCATTTTTTTGATGATTCGTTAACTCTTCATTTGAATAAAATGCTAATAAACAACCATCGCAAATATGAAAACTATAATTAGTTGTTGAAATTTGACGACTTACTAATCGAGATAAATTTTTAATGTAGCAGTAATGTCCCTGACTACCTTTTGATATATAAAGTAAATTTATATGCTTTGATTTCCTAGCTTTAGTGAAGTGGAGTGGACCAATTACTTCGTGTGATTTAGAGTTTTCAATATAACTTAATCCAAATACATTTATACTAATATCATTTAATTTTTCTACTCTATGTACATCAGTTAATTTAATAGGAAATGGAATGTCACCAAATTTTACTTCATTTTGGTGTTTAAAATATGACGATACTCTCTGTGGATTATCCTTCACCGGATACAATGCTGAAAGAAGTGCCCATTTTAAACACTCGTGGTCATGATTTTGTACGTTTATGATAGCTTTTTTTGTTTTAATATCATGTGGCAGATCAATGAACGATGAACCTCGCAACGGATTGAATTGGTTAACGTTCATGTCTATGTATTTAATATGTCTAAGACTCCAACCACTATCTTTTTTTTCGAAATTTGAAATTTTATTAATGATTGTACTTTTTAAATTTTCAAAAAAAGTTTCACTATCATCACCTCTGCATATGGTCCAACTCAGCACATTAAAATCGAAAAAATTGTTGATTCCTTTAGTTTCTTGAACAAATTCCGCATGCAAAATAAAACTAACCTTGAAAATGGTTAACTGATTAATAGTATCGTCTATTAATTTATTTAACGTTTCTTTAATGCCCTCAAAAAATATTTCCGGTGTTTGAAATTTAAAGTCGGTTTCTTTTTCCTGGACTGAATTTATCCTATAAGTTAGCAACCTATTTCCAAACGCAGTTTCTATCAATTCAACATTAGGGTAAGAATGTTCAAATCTCATGCAAGCATTTTTATGGATATTACTCCTTAAATGCTGTGCATAATACCTTCTTGAAACCTCCCGTTGACAAGTTGTGCACTCGATGGTGTCCTCAGCAATATAACTCGGTGGTGGTTCATCTGTGTTCCGAGAAGTTGATGGTTGCGGGGTCCCTTCAACTTGTAATTGTTGTGCTGGAGTAGACGAACCACGAGGTTGAAAAACATCTTCAGATACACGTTTTCTCTTGAGTCCGCGTGTAACAGTTCTGAAAATAAAAATAAAAACGTATATAGATGTACCTATTAAAATCCGATAAAAAAAACTAATAATTTTCAGCATAGTATTACCTAATTTGATTGACAAATAGAACAATATGCTTCCATGGGTAATACACCATCTATCTCATCGTAATTTGAATTGATCAATTTAATATTAGTAAAGTGTCCACTGCACGGCGTGATATACGGTTTGATATCGGGATCTTGAGCTATTGTTGCATCAAGTTTCCCACTGATAAACCACAATCTTAAATATTTATGAAAACTATTTAATAGCACTGATTTGCTGAACATTTTAATATCTTCACTAGTCAACGACATTATATTGACAACTACGGGGCATTTCGCTGAGATTAATGCTTATATTGGGATTTCTCTCCCCACTGTTGGCTAACTTCAAAGTATAACACGTTCAAACGTGTTTCAAATTTTTATACTTACAATTTTTTTGGGGGATTCTCGACTTTTTCGCAGTGTTCATAAAGTTCTTTATCGAAAAATGAGTTATTCAGATCCGAGAGGTCCTCGCAACGGTTGTACAGCTCTTCGTCATAAAGCGAGTTTTGAAGATCCATATTGGTATTGCACGACTTCCACGGTTTTTGATATCGATGCGGTGTGGCTCGTTCTGTGTTGCTTATATAGATAAAATTCAGTTGTCAGTCGGTGGGGGAAAGGGCGCGATGTGGGTGGGCTTGGGTTTTAAGTTATGGCTTTTTTCTTTCCGTCGATGAAATATTTTTTGCAATCGTTTTTAGTTGCAATATGTTTTGTAATCTTGTAAATTAATTCTTTTGTGTTGGAATAATAGTCATCGTCTTCGCACTTAGTGTAGTATTTGATTCTAGTGTCCGCAAATTTCCAGTGTTGATCATTTGGAATACCACGTAGCTTTTTCAAATCGTAGACATCGATTTTAACAAGATGAGTGCTCTTTGAGACATCATCTACTCGACAAGATATATAATTTGTACCTCCATTTGCAGATTGAGCAACAGTAGATGAGTATTCCGTAGCCTGCCTCTTTCTGGGCTTATCAAAAAATACATCTATGTTGTTGGTTCGTTTTTGGGCTTGGATTTTAGGTGGTTCAATATCTTGGCCTTCATCATCAGTCAAATTACTGTAATAATAATTTTTTATTGGGTAATCAATAGAGTTCTCGTTTAATATCTAAAACAAACGGAAAAAAATCCATGAGAGGTTTTATACAAATAGAAAACAGACAATGTTTGGTGTATGTACATAGTTTTGAAACTTACCTCCATTTTAACTCGTGGCAGCAGCACGCAGCAGTCTAAGACGTAGACACACCGTTTAGAACTTAAAACCCACAACAATGTACTACACGTACAATATGTACTATGATAAATTTAATCACTTCAAGCACCGTTGTTACTATTATGTGGACGAAGCAATCTGAACGAATGATGGCGCTGTCTGTCGGAGTTCCGCTTTTATTGAGAACACGCACACACTCACACATACACACCCTACACGCTCATATATGTCGTAGATAAGACAAAAAAATGTTGAATAGAACACCAACACCTGCTCGTGGTATAAAGCGACAAGTCGTAACCAGTTTGCATAACGCAGTGCCTATATGATAAAATAAACGGGACGTGTTTCAACCTGCAAAGAAACATCTGTTTGTGGCACCAAACGACGCGTACTAACCAGTTTGAATCTGCTTAGCTTTATTTCGTTTTAATTATAATCTTCAATAGGACATGACATTTGATAATAAATGCGGATATTTATCTGTATTTTCATACTCTCAGAGCGTGTGAATACCTTTACCGTGAGAAAAAGCCAAAACTAGCGATTATAAATTCTAAGAATGCTTATAAAAACCACAATAGAACGCACCTGACACGTAAGGTGTATCTGCATTGTATAGCCGGTGGTCACAAATCAACAAACGTATTTTTTCAATTTTACTTATGTTCTTTTCATTCTCCCAACCCACATAAATTTTTCAATGATATATCGTAATAGCTTTACTGCGAGAAATACCAAAAAACGTGCGGTGCTATTGAATAAAATAAACGATCAAAAAATTCGTAGTACTTAGAAAAAAAAAGCGATGGAAAAAAAAAAACAGAACCAATGAAATGCACCTGTCACATAAGAAACACATGTCTCTACCTGCATTGTATAGTGCACGGCCATAAATCAACAAACTAAAAAAAACTGTGAGAACAGTCCACTTAAAAAAAAATCTACTTAGAAAAACATACAAAAAAAACCTTCATAAATCAAAATCGTTTTGTTTTTTTCAAGACAAAGTAAAAAAAAACATGAAAATTTTCTGCTCCGCAGGGTTCTGAAACCGTGTGCCAGAAGCAGTAACTTACATACTACTCTCGTTTGACGAGTTTGAAACTCGTCTGTCACCACGTGACACTTGGCGGTTCATTTTATTATCACAATTAGGTGCCACAATACATCCGCAAGCCAAGTTTGAATCAGGAGTCGTTTGACGTTGGGAAATATACTAAGTGTTTCTGAGTTTTATGATTGAGGTTTCAAAAACAGAAGCTCCATTCGTTACATAGAGAAAGGGAAAGCCGAACTTTAAGCAGCTAGATTTAAAGTTCAATTTGAGCGCCGTGACACTTTGACGGTAGGGATAGGGAATTTCCTTTTCCTTACGTAACGTGTCGAATAGTAGTGTGCCCCTAGCTTGTTTATCGATGACATCATTGCATTAGACTGGGATGCATTAATTTTATTGATTGATTTATAGTTTTCAAGCAGTCACAATTTTTTAAATGAGTCCGGAATCGGATATCTGTCCAGTGTGTACTTTTTCCTCATTCCTTGTTGCTTCTGAAACATTTACTTTATTAAGTTGTAATTCTAAAAGACTATAAATAATTTAAAAGAATCGTAATGGTTTATTGAACTTCCTAATCTAACTCAATATCCTATCCTATTATGCCTGTTATTTTTTCTCTTATATTGCACCACAAATATTCCTTTCTGATGAACTTATGATTAAAAAACGTTTATTACTTTATCTTTTAAAACCAAGCCTTTGGTACAGCAGTAAAAGTAAAAATACTATAGGTACAAAGTTGAAAGAGACTTTTTGATATAAATCAACTTCGTGGAATCTGTTTTTGAATCATATTTTCCGATTAAAATACGAAGCTTATTTTTTATCCTTACCCTCTTACAGGGTTGTCTGAAAAAACAGTTCGCTCTTTAATGCAGTCAACTTTTCAGTACTGTTATAGCAAAGATAAATAATGATTTTTCCTTGAAATCGTAAGCAGACTTTGTAAAGCAATACGATAAAAAAACGGAAACCGTTCCGTTTTAAGATATTTTATTTTCTAACGAGATATAAATATGTAATCATTTATTTAGTGAATACAATAAAATATAGTCTCAAACTGTTGTAAGTATATAATTTTATCAGAATACCGAACAATATTTTTATTTAATAAGAGGCGTCGCACGCAGAAGTAAATAGAAACTATGGAACTTACTAAAAAAGGGATAAATTTTGCATAGCAGGCATATAGCATAGCAGTACATATTGCATAGCAGATTTTAATGATACCTGGGCACAGACACACACAAACAGACCTATCGACAGCTATATAGGCTTCAGTTATCGCATTATAACTCTACATATCTGGTAACTCTCAATTTATAAAAAAAAACGTTATGATATAGGTACTCGTAAGCCTCATATATAAGAAGGCACATTAGGAAAAGTAAATAATGGAACATCAAAAATCACCTTCGGAAAATAATCCTGATGTAAAATTAATTTTAGTGTCAACAACTCGAAAACAATTAGTTATGTACCTTGCTAGTATTGTACAATTATGTAGGTAATTTTATCTGATAAAACTTTGTATGGAAACGGTTTCCATACTTGGGAATAAAATAGAATACATTGCTAATTCGCTTGGACAATAAACGCTTAACTTAAGGACTTTCATGAATTGCGACGTTAAAATATTTGCAAAAACACTTCTCTAGACGGGATATCTTGAAGGGCTTTGATTGAGTGCACTTGCATACTAATATCATAAATGCGAAAGTAACTCTGTCTGTCTGTCTGTTCACGCCCTATCCACCCATTGAGATGAAACGTTGGTATGAAGATAGTTGGAGTCTCGGACGTGGACATAGGCTATCTCTTTTTTATCTCAGAAAAACACAATTCCCTCTGGAATGCGATGAGCGAAATAAACGCAAGCGAAGTCGCGGGCAGAAGCTAGTGGAAATTCTTTGCTTTTTTCAACCCCTAACCCCTTTGGCACATTTTGAACATCTTAGCAGTCCATGTTATATGAGTTTTTCTAAGGAAATCCTCACATTTTGTCTCCTGACAAACGGGGACAGATAACAAAAAGAAATAGTTGATTGACCCTAATTACAACGCTACAACGTAAAACAGAAGATTTCATTCAGTTGAACAGTTACACCTCTTATTTGTTTTCTTTTCAGCGTTTCTTCAGCCAACTGCACTAGCTGCTATGACCACGGGGCCCATTTTATATGCGCTGCGAGTTTTGGCCTATTCATCACCCCGCCAACATCACGTGTCTCCGAGATGAAGCGCTCATACTCCCCGACTTATTAGCTCATATTTCTTAAGCACAAGCAGCGACTAATGTTGTTACGAGCATGTAATACAGCAGGCGTCTTTTATTTTCAGTGGAGGAACTTCTCATATTTAAGTTATGGAGTTTGCGGTGTGATGCGAAATAATCAAATAACGAATTACACTGTAGGTAGTATCAAATTTCAGCAATTACTGGACTTTAAAGGTAAGTTTTTCATTGCCTACGAAGTAAATCATCTCTTGTCATTTTTAATAGGGAAAACTCATGCTCATTGCACTGAATAAATTATTAAAAATGTTTTAGTTTTCTCTAGTAACAGTAGTAACCACCTCCACAAAATAATTGGATGAGATTTGTAAAATCTGCATTGTGTCTATTAAAGAAGACGGAAATACATTGGGAAATTCAAACCAACACAGGACAATAATAATCAAGAACTAAGTATGTAAAAAGGAAGAAAGTAAAGAAGCAAAAAAGCAATTATAACCACGGAAGTTAATAATTCCCGCAATCTATTTCTGAGACAGGTTACGGAACTGAAAAAAATGACTATGATTTTGATGTCATATTTGTGGCAATATTTGGCTTCGCGCCTAGACGAGGGGTAGTTTGGAGGGGGTTAGAGGCAGCGACTTTTAGTAGTTGCCTTAGGGTGGTCGTGCGTGGAAATTCATTTTGTGAATTAGAGTATGACTACGAGACTATTTAAGTTGGCTAGTTTAATTTGTGATACTCATCACGAGAGACGAAAATATTTTTTTTTTTTAATTATTATCACTATAGTATAAAACAAAGTCGCTTTCTCTGTCCCTATATCCCTATGTATGCTTAAATCTTTAAAACTACGCAACGGATTTTGATGCGGTTTTTTTTAATAGATAGAGTGTTTAAAGAGGAAGGTTTTCGTATATAATTTGTTATAGTTTAACGCTCAATTCCCGCGGGAACGCTATAACCGAATTCGACGCGGACGAAGTCGCGGGCAGAAGCTAGTAGCCTATAAAGTGTCCCACTGCTGGGCAAAGGCTTCCCCTCTTTTTCGCCACTCTCCTCTATTCTGTGCAAGCTCCCGCCAATCTGGGTCAAATGCGTCCAAGTTGTCCCGCCATCTCCTTTTGGGTCTGCCTCTTCTCCGGCAGCCATCTCGTGGAGCCCACTCTGTGGCTTTTTTGGCCAACCGTTCCGGATACGTCCGCCAGACGTGGCCAGCTCAGTCCCAGAAGTTTTTCTGGGACTGAGCTGGCCACGTCTGGCGGACCTATACTACTGGACAATTAATTTGTGATGAATTCAAAAAGGTTTAAAATATGTACATAGTGGACAATACAGGAGGTGTTTTCACGTCGGTAATCCACAAATAACAATGTAGGTATTCTAGATACTAGTTAACCAACGAAAATTATTTAACTTTTTAGGTGTTAACTTTGTATAAATCTTTCGTGATACGTATAGAAAGTTTATATCACTAGTAGGTAGTAACTAATAAGTATCTTAATTTAACAACATTTACAATCAATAGAGCCCATAGACGTAAATAATATAGACACAGTCTAACGTACACGTAATATGTCCCCACTTCCACGGTGTCCAATCCAAAGTTCTGTCACCGAGCGTGCATGACAATAAGCGTTTTTAAAAAAACTTTTTTCGAAACTGTTTCTCAGTATCTAAAAACTCGTCTCGTTGTTGAAAAAATGTGACCCAGCTTTAGTGTCACGATATAAGTTTAACTTTGGATTGGACACCAATGAAGTGGGGAAACATGACATGTATCTACGTTAGGCCGGGTCCATACGAAGTATTATTTATGTTTATGATAGAGCCATAGTTATGTCCGGGAAAGAAAATAAAATGTTTAAATTGTAAGTAGGTAAGTATTATTTGGCCAGTGTGCAAGCGCCCTCCGCGTCAGATGTTGGCGACGGAAGCAATATTAATTTCGGTTCCGTAGGGCGAGTGAACAATTGGCCAATTGGAAATTATATGATTGCAGTCGCGCCGTTTTTCAGCGCACTAGCTTTGTGCACCGATTCGTAGGCAATAACGTGTGCTCTAAAACGTTCCCGTTTTATTTCTATTCGGCATTTTGAATTTTGAACTTCGAATGGCGAGCGAAAACGTTTTTGTTTACACGTGGCCTTTGTGGAAAGTGTTACTGGCCAGTGTTTGTTGACTAACGCGTTTTTTCTGGCAATGTCAGATATGAATTTAGGAAACAAGCGAACTTTTACCAGATTGCTCAATGGCTGCAACCTTAGGTGGTGGAACTTGGTTGACGTTTGTTGAGCTTCCCCATTTTTACTTCATTTATCTTTTATACCGTACATTTATCATTATTACCGTACACTGCTCGGCTTGTAGGCAAATTACTGGTCATTGACAAAATTATCTTGCATATAGACAGAAGCCATCATTTAAAAGAGAAGAAGAACTCCATGCTCCGCCAGCAGGATAATTATGATTTTCGTAAAAATAAAAACATATTGAACCCTTTAGGTATGTCGTAGAGATAAATAAGAAAATAGAAATAAACAGTGAAGAAAAGCCTCCGTTCAACGTTACCGTAAACCGTAATAGGCTATTTACAAGTTAAGCTCGTGCAATTTCTCAAGCAGTTTTAACTGCAAATTAAGACAAAGTAAAGTAGGGTGGTGCCAATGCAGACAATTTTCAACGAACGTCCAGTAAATAGTTAATCAAAACAAAGCCTCCGTGTAGAAAATTTTCCTTGATAAATATTTATATAAAAACCGGCCAAGTGCGTGTCGGGCCACGCGCAAAGTATTGGGTTCCGAAGTTGACGATGCCCACAGTACCTTTCTAAGACTTATTTAGAATCTTAGCTAGCCTGTGGTATGACGTGCCCGCCCGACGCCCTGCCGCTCGAGAAAAATCATTGGTTTTTTAATCATTTCATAAGATGGTCGACTATGACTCGTAAATTTGTACAGCCTACTTAGATGTGATAGTTTTCCTTTCAACTACGTTATATATGCCACAACCGTGATTTTTTTCAGCCATCCAAGTACCGCCATTTAGCTGGCAGGGGGGGGGGGATACTCGACTGTAACCAAAAATTGCACTTTAAAGCTTAATATTTCACAAACGCATCACTTAATCGAAAAATGGTTTTAACAAACCTACAATATTTTTTCAAGAACCCTAAAAAGAGGATGCGGTAAACAGTAGCGATGTAAGAGGTTCTATTTTTCACGGGTCAACGCCCCCGTCTGAAATGATGAATATTTGGCTATCTTAACCTCAAAGGCCGGAGTCTATGAATGGCAGGAGGAAAATTGGTTCTTTGGACTAAATAAAGTGAAATCCATACTAATATTATAAATGTGAAAGTGTGTTTGTTTATTTGTCCTTTCTTCACGTCAAAACGACTGGACCGATTGGGATGAAATTTGGTATGGAGATAGTTTGAGACCCTGGGAAAAACATAGAATACTTTTTATACCTATATATAAAGGGGAACGGGGTTTCCACGGGTCAAACCAGTTTTTCCATCTAATCTATCTAATATATACAATTCTCGTGTCACAGTGTTTGTAACCTAACTCCTCCGAAACGGCTCGACCGATTCTTATGAAATTTGGTGTGTATGTTCAGTAGGTCTGAGACTAGGACGTAAGCTATTTTTCCAACCCAAAAAAAAAAAATTCTAAGGCGGTACGAAGTCCGCGGGGTCAGCTAGTATATGTATAAAATTCTCGTGTCACAGTGTTTATAACCAAACTCCTCCGAAACGGCTCGACCGATTCTTATGAAATTTGGACTTACTGTTCAGTAGGTCTGAGAATAGGCCGTAAGCTATTTATCACACCCAAAGAACAAAAATTCTAAGGCTATCGCCTTTGTTGTTCTTTGGGTGTGAAAAATAGCTTACGGCCCGGCTTTCGTATCCGAAGTCCGCGGGGTCAGCTAGTACTTCTATAACTATAGCCATCTATATGTTGTATATTATCATCGGGTATGCAAATTCTAAGTCTACGCGGGACGAAGTCGCAGACAACGGCAATTTTTTTTTCTATTTCGCGTTCAATAATAAAAGTACAACGATTTGTTTGAGCCAACCCGCTCTAAAGTAGAATGGTCTTTGATACAGTTAATTACTATTAATTCTTTTTGGATAAAACGGTCCACCGGTGGCATAATGGTCACCGCTTCCTATAGACTTCATCAAAAAAAAACATTGAAAAGAAAATTCATTCTCATTCATTTCTCATTTTTCTTTCTGTTTGACCTTATGGTTGACTGGTAGAGAATACCTTTTGGCATTAAGTCCGCCAATTGTATACATTTTGTATGGGCAATGAAGTTTAAATAAATGAATAAATAATAAAATTAAAAAAAATTATTCAAAATTCCATCGTTTACTATCAATTTTGAATTAGAATGTTCGTAATATACATTTTTTAACAATAAACTTTACGGTCATAATTGTTCAATACACAGCAGAAGCCTGAATATTCAAGACCAATCGTAGGCGTCATTTCGTGTTTCAAAGGAACCCTATAAATAATATTCCCCGGAGAATAGGTAGGTTACGGAGGATTATGGATTATTCTTGGTAAAAATAATATTTATCTGGACGTATAAAATACACACGCTTTGTGTTTTTATTGTGGCTATTTTCATCATAAGGCTTGTTGAAGTTATGTCGTATATCTTATAGTAGGCGTATTTATTATAAACTTTCCCTTTCACCATCAAGTACTTATACTCTTATTAGGTTTCAGTATTAAAAATATTGTTATTAACACGCTTTTATTAGGTCGACCTGTATGTAACTATGTAATGGAATCTTGCAAGTTAAAATTGACCCACTTTCCGATTTCCGATTGTGCTGAAATTTTGCACGAATATGTAAATCGCGGGACAATGCAATATTATGATGACGTGGAGCTGATCTGATGATGGAGCTGGAAGGAGGCCATAGGAACTCCGTAATAAAACTATATAAACCCATCGAATTTGGGCTCGTTTGATTCGTCTCGAAGGGTAGATGAAGGATTTACAAAGAAAAGTACAGTCAGCAATAAAAGCGTGTCCCAAAAAAAAAATTTTGAATAATTTATTTTTACATTCGAATTCGCTAATGTCCAAAATGTACGCATATTAATGAACACGACCGTACCAAGAATAGACTATGCATAGGAAAACCTGTCTCTCTGTATGTGCTCTGTTACCTAACTGGAAAAACGAGTAGGTATAAAATATTAATGTAGAACTACATTGGTCGTAGAATTTTGCCACAAATATTTCACATAGATTTTTAGTAGGTATAAAATTCAGTTTAAACATTCTTTATCTATATCTTTTCTATACTAATAATAAGTCTGTAGAAGTCACGTGACCATATGTATGTACGTGTATGTATCACCGGTTTTAACCAGAGAACTACCGGTCAGATTGCCACAGGTATCAAAATAAAAGCTTTAGGTACTGTTTAACCAGGAAAATCGCATAGTTCCCGCGGGAACGCGATAACCGAATTCCACGCGGATGAAGTCACGGGCAGAAGCCAGTTTCTCATACTACTACTACTACAGCCTATTTGCGTCCCACTGCTGGGCACAGGCCTCCTCTCATCACGAGAGGGTTTGGGCTATAGTCCCCACGCGGGCCTAGTGCACATTGGGGACTTCACACACATCTTTGAATTAATACGCAGATGCGTGCAGGTTTCCTCACGATGTTTTCCTTCACCGAAAAGCTCAGTGGTAAATTCAAATTGAATTTCGCACATAAGTAAACTTAGAGGTGCGAGACGGAATAGAACCCCCGACCCTCCGCATAAGAGGCGGTAGGTCAAACCACTAGGACACCACGGCTTCTCATATTTGGCTTAATATTCCGTTTAATACCGTTGGAGGCATCGTTCGTAAATAATAAGCCAGATGGATGGGCCTCTTTCTTATGAAGACAAATACGCTGCCGGGCCATTCATCAGCGGACCGGTTCATAAGAAATTTGGGAGGCTTACAAATAAATAACACGGTGAAATACTGGAAAATAATAATAAGATATATAGATACTAGCTTCTGCCCGCGACTTCACCCGCGTGGAATTCGGTTATCGCGTTCCCGCGGGAACTATGCGTTTTTCCGGGATAAAAAGTAGCCTATGTCCTTTCCCGGGACCTCAATTATCTCCATGCCAAATTTCATCTCAATCGGTCCAGCGGTTGAAGCGTGAAGAGGTAACAGACACACAGACAGACCGACAGACAGACAGACAGAGTTACTTTCGCATTTATAATATTAGTATGGATACCTATACTAATAATAAGTCTGTAGAAGAAGTCGCGTCTGTAACTTGAAAATTAAAAGAAACTATCAAGTCGAGGGGACTGGTATAAATGACACTGAACACAAAATAATGATTTTCAAAAAATGTCTGTATGTAGACGTATGTATGTGTGTTTGTATGTATGTATGTCCGGATTTAACTCGAAAAGTACTGGAAGGATTACAACAAACCAAACACTGGTCAACTTATAGGCTACTTTTACCCGACTTTCGCTAGAAGGAGGGTTATGTTTTTATCCCGGATAAATGCGTCGTTCCCGCGGGAATGCTGTTAACAAATTGCACGCGGACAAAGTCGTGGGCAGAAGGCAGTTTACCAATAAAACAAAGTAATAGGTAAATACTAAAAACGTGAAATTACAATACCTACACTGGTGGCAAAAAGGATGGCAGACTCAGCGATCCCTGCGAAGCTGTTTTTCAGTCCCCAACATCTAACCTAAACAAAGATTACCTAACTAAAATTGTAGCCCAAGGAAGGAAAAAGCAAAATAAGATGGTGCCAAAAATGGACGGTTTCTAAAACGAATTCCATTTTTTATTGCAATTCGGTTTGTGTTGGAAAACGCTTGGAGAAGTTGCCTATTCACACCAGACTTGAAACTTACACCAAATTATACTTCTGGAAATGGGGAACACGAACTGGGTTAATTAATAAAACTAGATACTCCACTTCAATAGTGGAATTCGCTGTCAACCTGTCAACAATCTATGGACTGACTGCTTGGCGTTAGTTAACTTGACACCGAGTTCGTAATCATACTTAGGTACTTGAATTGTTTCGCACACATGGAGGAGGAGCTACACGGAGGCACGGATGTCAAGGCCACAGCAAAATTACTGTTCATTTAGACCTTGGTCACAACCTTGATGGAGATATGGACGGACACATCAGAAAATTTTGTTGTGTTTTTAGGGTTCCGTACCTCAAAAGGAAAAAACGGAACCCTTATAGGATCACTTTGTTGTCCGTCTGTCCGTCCGTCCGTCCGTCTGTCAAGACCCTTTTTCTCAGGAACGCGTGGAGGTATGAAGCTGAAATTTATATCAATTACTCAGGTCTACTGTCCCTTGAAGCTGTGAAAAAATCAAACTTCTAAGCCAACGCAATCAAAAGATACAGCCGTTTATGCCGCAAATTTTCGACACTTGCAAGGGAATCAAAACCTACAGGGTGCTTCCCGTGAACTCAGAATCTTGAAATTTGGTACGAAGCAACGTCTTATAGCATAGATAAAGGAAAAATTACGAAAACCAAAAATTTTTAGTTACGTCACATAATATATTTTTTTTTAATAATTTTAACCTTACTACCCATTTCCTCATAAACGCGTAGAGGTATTAAATTGAAATTCATACCAAATACTCAGGTCTATAATACCTTTAAGCTGTAACAAAATCAAACTTCTATGTCAACGCAATCAAAAGAAACAGCAATTTAAGCTGCATATTTTGAAACTCGCAAGTACTCGCAAGGGAATCAAAACCTAAAGGGTACTTCCAGTCGACCTAGAATCTTGAAATTTGGCATGAAGCAACGTTTTATAGCACACATAAAGGAAAAATTCCGAAAACCTTAAATTTTTTGTTACATTACAAAATATATATTTTTTAAGATCTTTGTCTTAAATTTATGCTACTCCATCTTTCCCCATTGTAATGTTATGAATTTCATTTGGCAATAAAAATACCATAGTTATGACTCGATTGTCGTAAAGAACGAACTTTGTAAACCTTACAGGTTTGTACGGAACCCTCGGTGCGCGAGTCCGACTCGCACTTGGCCGGTTTTTTTATTTATTTAAGTCATGATCAGACCAGAAAGGTAAAACTTTGAATTATGAATAATTTTTATTTCCTTTTTTAACATGACAAACTACAAGGTTACCTTACAAGCTAGGGAAAATATGTAAATTCCATCACCCCAATGTATGTATGTTTTGTTCCTTAGCGTTGTCCCTTGACGTTTTTTCTCCCAGTAGTATGATAGTAACATAATATGCCCAAATATACAATATTCTATGGCGATATTATGTGTCTGGGGCGGTGTAGGCGTTATACATTTTGTCAGATTCTCGACTCTCTGAAATTTTACGAGTATTAGCTGGTAGCCAAATACTCCATTGATTTGTAGCACGAATGTTTAAAACACCTACCTACTCGTTGTTAGAGTGTAAATTATTTGAGAGTTAGGTATAATATACTTTTGAGATCCTAACATCTGATTTTAAGTACCTACTGATTGTTATGCTTTGTTTCTTTCTTGAACAGTCGTTCACGTTCAAGCAGAGAATTTTTAATAGTACTACATACAGAATGGCCACGGATTCAACCGCCTGAATCTAGCTAAGTTCAAGTTCCTTATTGTGACAATATGCCTTGCAATAGGATATTTTATTTCTTACATAGAATGCTGTTCTTGTTATTGAGAGGTATTGAATTGAACACAAAAATAACTTAATCACCGCAATCTAACTAAACGGCGCTTGGGCGCTTACGATGGGCCTCATAAGAAGGCTCAAAGTCGCCCAGAGGGCAATGGAGAGGGCTATGCTAGGGGTTTCTCTGCGTGATAGAATCAGAAATGAGGATACCCGCAGTAGAACTGGGGTCTCCGACATAGCCCAAAGAATTGCGAACCTTAAGTGGCAGTGGGCGGGGCACATTGCTCGCAGGACTGATGGCCGATGGGGCCAGTAAGTCCTGGTGTGGCGTCCGCGAACTGGTAGACGAGCTGTCGGTAGGCCTCCAACAAGATGGAGTGACGACCTTGTAAAGGTCGCGGGAACGCGGTGGATGCGAGTGGCACAGGACCGGTCTGAGTGGCACGCCTTGGGGGAGGCCTATGTCCAGCAGTGGACGTCTATCGGCTGAAATGATGATGATGATGATGAATCTAACTAAATGGCATGCCAACGAACGGAAATAGGTGAATCAATTAATCTTGAAATATTTATAAGAAACTAAAAGTAAGGTACTGAATGAAAACGAAATGGAAGTATTTCAAGATAAAATCACCCAATAGGCAGCCAGCCGTATTGAAATTGGGTAAAAATGATTGGAAAACTTTTTCGTGTTGTTCTTGGATTTGAAATTTAATAACTTCTGATCGATGTTTATGAGAGCTAAATGAGATTAATCGTTTTTTAACTAGCTTACGAAGTAGTAGATTTACTCGTAATAAGAAAAAACAATTTAGTTAGAAAGTGGGTAAATAAATTGTGTAAGTAATCTACTTTTATCTCGTAATAAACATAGCTTAATAATAGCGCAAACTAACCTATTTTCTTTTTGAAAACGCGAGAGAGAAGAGTGGCATTTTCAGTTAAAAAATGGTTTTTTATAAGTAATCTTAGTTAAGCCATTGAAAAAGTTCGGTAAAGCATGAATGACACCTTATAACCAATCAGCGTACGAAAGAAATTAAGTGTAAAATGCGTTAATCGATGTCCCGCCTAGGTAGCCTGTGTGAAAATTTTAAGCGCTTCTGAATATTGCTCACTTACGTAGAGCTTTTCCGATGTAAGCGTACGTCGAAATGTAAGGTGATTGTCAGTTTATATAATTACTTTTGTCTCTCGTTAATCTGTGTATATTGTCTGTCAGCTCCGGCTTAGTACGGATGCAAAATGATCATTTTCAGTGTCCATACAATTTTCAAAACATTTTCATACAAACCTGCTTGTAGTCCTGAAAATCACAAGCAACAAAACAAGCAACAAAACTACTACAGCCTATTTGCGTCCCACTGCTGGGCACAGGCCTCCTCTCATCACGAGAGGGTTTGGGCTATCGTCCCCACGCGGGCCCAGTGCGGATTAGGGACTTCACACACATCTTTGAATTACTTCGCAGATGCGTGCAGGTTTCCTCACGGTGTTTTCCTTCACCGAAAAGCTTAGTGGTAAATTCAAATTGAATTTCGCACATAAGTAAACTTAGACATGCGAGCCGGAATCGAACCCCAGACCCTCTGCATGAGAGGCGGTAGGTCGAACCACTAGGCCACCATGGCTTCAAGCAACAAAACATGATGACTCAAATAATAGGTGCAGCCATCCGAACTGGTTGGCGTACGAACGAACGAACATTTTTGGTGAGGATAGACCTTTATCCATAGACGTCTCGGTGTCCAATCCAAAGTTCTGTCACCAAGCGTGCGTGACAATAAGCGTTTTTTAAAAAAAACTTTTTTTGAAACTGTTTCTCAGTATCTAAAAACTCGTCTCGTTGTTGGAAAAATGTGACCCAGCTTTAGTGTCACGATACAAGTTTAACTTTGGATTGGACACCGATGAAGTGGGGACACATGACATGTATCTACGGTAGGCCGGGTCCATACGAAGTATTATTTATGTCTATGCCTTTATCAGTGAATCAGAATACACGCCTTATAATAATGCAACGTACAAAGTGTGCGGCAAAACAAAGCCGTTCCGCGAAGTTTTAATGGCCGCTCGGAACTGTCATTTGAACTGTCAAACTGTGAATGGCGAGCCGCTGATTGGGTCTCAAATGGGCCTCGCGGGCATCGACGGTAATGGTGTTCGAGTTTGTGACAGGTGAAAAGATTTAGAGTATCTGGTATTAGGTTACTTTTAGGTTTGAAATAGCCGTCGTAGTATGACCTGCCTCTTGTGCTGATGGTTGGGGGTTCAGATCAGGACTCGTGCGATGTACTGCAACCTTTGCTCATAAATAACCTCGATAATAAATAAAATAAAGGTTTACTATGATCGAAGATTACAACTCTTTGATGGCTTCGACTAGAAAAAACAAGAATGTTTGACAAATTGTTGTACCTGATAATCCTGATAGTTTTGGTGAAGGATAACATCGTCAGGAGTCTTTTAACGCATCTATGTGGTAAGATGTGTGTTAATTCTCGTATTAAAAATGGGCCCGCTTACAATGGGGACTACAGTCCAAACTCTCTGCTCATTAAAGCAGGCTGGCTATCTTCAACGTTTTTTACTTCATCATCATCATGATTTCAAATTGTCAACCGAGAAATGTCCTCTGCTGTACTCACCCAAGTTACGTCTATCAGGCCGGTCTTCCCTTCGATTCCGGACTCCAAACTCCAAAGTAACTCTGTTTGTGCTACGTAGGGGAAAGCAGGTATAGGATTCGTAAACAAGGAGCATTCGCAATTGGCTATGGGTGAAAAATTACAATGTGCTCGATTATTTTTTTATGGATAGGAATAACCTTCCGTATCAAGAGAAAAAAATGACAGAATTTTCCGTGCCGTAGATTTCGCGTAAAAAAAGAAATTGATTTTGTGTTATGACAATTGAAATAAAGGTGTTTCCTTGGTCCAAGTATGCAGCACTACTTCTTAAAAAAAGTGTTGACACTATTGACGGTGACAGTCCTTGCTTCATTCGTAATAACGTGTTTAAAGCATACGTCGTCGTTCGGGCCAAGCAGAATCGAAAGTCCAGTAAGCAAAAGCAGTCATAAATAAGCTATTTTTCCAATAAAATTGTTAAAACACGTAAAGTTATGTTCGTACGAAGGAAGCGAGAACTGTTACCCTCAAATGTCAACACTTTTTTTTTCAGAGACATGTGCTGTGTTTACTTGGACCAAGGAAAACCCAAATTTTTAAATCGTTATAACGCAAAACCAATTTTATTTTTTACGCAGAATCTACGGCACGGAAAATTCTGAGATTTTTTTCTCTTGATACGGAAGGTTATTCCTATCCTTAAAAAAAAATCGAGCACTTTGTCATTTTTCACCCATAGCTAATTGCTTTGTCACAGAATATTTATTAGTACTAAATACAGAATGGCCACGGAATCACCCCCCTGAATCTAGCCTGCGCGCAATTCGCGCCCAACTCGCCTTACCGTCATTTATTTCATCCGGAGATGGTGAATGAATCATTGGCTCGCGTAGTAGTACGCACACATTTACAAGTGTACAGACGTCCTCGCATGCAAACATTGACACTTCATTCGAATTGTGTTCGAAATCGTGCTTTTATAGGCCGTGTCCGCCCTGTGGCTTTGTGTCAAAACTAAAATGCACTTTTACTACAGTAGATTAATGGATGGTTAGGTATAGGTATAGGTATAGGTTTGCGCGGGCTGGTTTTCCGCAACTCGACGTCATGATTGCGACTATTTTGCGTGGTTTTGGGGATGGCGGGGCTACTCCTGCCAGCCCAGCTCCTGAAGAAAGCCTAGCAGACCCTTGATGTTGCCGACGACTTCCTGGAGCGACCACGGATTTCCGAGGTGTGTTGCCCGGTACGTTGCTACTCCAATGGATGGTTAAGTAGCATTCGTCTCATTTTGATAAAAAAAATTAAAAAAAATTTTACGTATCTTACCTGGGGCTCTATTCGAAGTCTTAAATAGGGAAAGAGACATTCACAATCCCTACGCTCAAAGGTTGCGGCGCGCTTTAAGAACCTAGATTAAAAGTTCAATTTAGCGCGCCGTGACGCGTGAGCAGTGATTGTGAATGTCTCTTCGAATAGAGTCCCTGCTTTCCCGTATTGCCTTATAGAGCCGCCTAGTATTGAATATTTACCTAACTTGAACCTAAGCGTCGACATTAACAATATCATTTCAATCTCGCGTATTTTGAAGATTCCGTTAGCGTACAGTCTACACTACGAAACACTACACAGCCGACGTGACGGCGTTACCAACTGTATGTACACCACGACACAACTTAGGAGGCGCGTGACAAAGCACTTAAGCCCTTGGATGCAGAGTCTATTTTTCTTTAACCCACACGCCTTCTAAGTTGTGAAAACCTTTACTCACATTTTCTGCTAGATGTTGGAATGAGGATGTGGGAATAAATGGCGAGCTGAAAGAGATAGCGATATCGTTTCACTCACGCAGTTGGCCGATTTAATTTAGACTGAGATTTTAATAAGAGTTGAAAAATTCTGTTATGTGTCATGCATACTAATATGTATTATAAATGCATAAGTTCCTGTTTGTATGTCTGTTACCTCTCCACGGATAAACTGTTAGATCGATTTAGATGACATTTGGCACGGAGGTACCTAGAGTCCCGGGAAAGGACGACATATATGCTACTTTTTATCCCGGAAAAGATTAGAATTCCACGCGGGCGAACTCGCGGGCTTAAGCTAGTTCATTATAATACTTGTATATTTACTTACAACGTATGTTGTAACTTTTTCATTAGTAAAGATGTGGTTTGAATTTTGGTATCAAGACAGTGTGAAAACTATAAATAAATAAATAATAAATATCTTGGGACATTTCACACATATTGACCTAGCCCCAAACTAAGCAAAGCTTGTACTATGGATGCTAGACAACGATATAAATACTTATATAGAGAAATACATACATATATAAATACTAACATCCATGACTCGAGTACAAACATTCGTGTTCATCACACAAAGTTTGCCCCGAGCGGGACACGAACCCGCGACCATCGGAACAGAAGGCAGGGTCACTACCAACTGGACCAATCCGTCGAGATTAAAATTAAACACAAGAGTACTGCAAAAACTGCTTTTTAAGGCCCTTCCCTGACCCAGCATCGTCAAATTGCTCATTTAAGATCATACTTTTCTAAGAAATGTTAAAAGTTAAAAATATGAAAAAAACATATGTTATATTTGATTATATCATCCTTACATTGACAGCTTTCGATACACGTTTCACGAAACTTTGCTCGATACAATTTAATTCCAAAGTAACCTCTAACTCGGACCGCTAATCCAACTTTACTCCAGTTTATTATATCAAACAGTGTAAAACTAATTATAACACAAAAAATATCCATATTATATGCATACATCGACAGCTTTATAAATGCCATTTTTTTAGACGGTATTTTTATAGAAATTAAAACGTGTTAAAAAGTAACTAAATCGGGCGTTCTGTGCGTAGCGCTTTCTCTTTCACTCGTCTCACGAGTGACATTGACGGCTGAGCTGGGTCTATGAACCGCCTTAACCGAAAAAGTTCCATTTATTTTATGCAGTGGTAGCGATCCAGTCAATAAATTCTTTCGCCGATACGCGCGCTTTTTTCCTTGTCCACGTAACTCAGGAACGTCAGAGCGAATTTCTTATATGAAATGTTTTCAGATAACAGAATAAATGCAATGGAAGTGCTGGTATATTCACCTGCGGGCAGCGCGTTGGACGTGTTTGAGTTTTCGAACGCCAGTGTACCTACTGCAGTAACGATAAGGATTTACAATCAGCCGAAGAAAAATGGCCCATCAAAACTCGTTTGGCGCTCAGTAAATTTGACACTTAAGTCTTATAGTGTTAGGTTTAATTTTGTATAAAATATTTATCTTGACACATATTATAAAGAGGCGTTATTAGCATATTGGAACGTATTTTCTAATGTCAATTTGCTCCATATATTTTGACATATTCTGTTAGGCACTGTTCGTCCATATGTTATTATAGGTTTGATTTGACCGGTTTTAAAATTTTACTATGTTCACAGAACTGAGTCACCGAAGGGTCAAGTAAGTACTTGATAAAAAAGAAGATACTTCTATGATTATCCTTGAATGAAATGAGATCCTTTTAATAACGGTTCAATTGATAAAAATATAATGTTCTACCGTGTAATCTTTTCAAAGCTTTTTATACGCTCTAGCTGAGGATAAATATTGTTATTTTGGTGTATCCTTCTATCCCAACTTCCCTAAACCCATGTCCCCTATCCTCCCTTATCCCATCCTCCTCCCTTTTCGAGATCGGCAACGCATTGGTGATGCCTCGGTGCTAAAACTATCTATAGGCGGCGGTGACCACTTAGCACCAGGTGGACCGTCTGCATGTTTGTCAATCTTTTTCCATGAAAAAAACTAGCGCTAAATTTGTAGGTCCAAATAGATAGAGTTTATACTCATTTACGCCATCTCAGTATAAAAGTGAACAAGGAATCGATATATTGCATGAAAACTCGCACTTCCGAGGCTTAGGCGACAATCCCCCTAATTTCAAAAGCATCCGCAAAATCGCATATTTACATACACCCCAACACCAGACACCTTTAGAACTTCTATTCTTAAGGCCCAGTGATAAGGTGCACAGTTGCGCATTTGTTTAGCTTTGGAGGGTAGTTTAATTGAAACTTAGTTGGAGGTTTTGTTGGCAAGTTATTTCAGGGATTATGGGGCTTTCTTGTTGGGGACTCTGAGAAAAACAAAGTACTTACTTAGGTACCTAACGGTTTCTCAACTGACATTAAAGAGGTGGATGTTTTTGCCATTATCTTCACTGGTGCGTAAATGATTGTAAACAAATAAACAAATTGTAAACTTTGGACGTGATAACGACTTATAAATTCCCGATTCCCGATTCCCGCTCGCACCTCTAAGTTTACTTATGCGCGAAATTCAATTTAAATTTTCCACTGAGCTTTTCAGTGCAGGAAAACATCGTGATGAAACCTGCACGCATCTGCGAAGTATTACAAAGATGTGTGTGAAGTCCCCAATCCGCACTGAGCTCGCGTGGGGACTATAGCCCAAACCCGCTCGTGATGAGAGGAGGCCTGTGCCCAGCAGTGGGACGCAAATAGGCTGTAGTAATAGCTAGCAGTAACACTTTACTTCCCACATTTTCGCATTAACTTATTGAGTACTTTCACATACCAGTATACTTGTGGTTCATTTCAAAATGTCACATATCTACGTTACTTGCTATCTGAAACTAATCCATCTGCTGCTTTTAATAAAACATTATTTAGCAGAGCAGAATGTTGGTCATCGTCTTGAATTCGTGAAGTTGAATTGGTTCCCGAACGCACCGAGTTACAAAATAAACAATAGTTCCACAGAATTCACGGGAAAGAAGAAGAGAAGAAAACTACCTTCTCCTTGTTATATAATATATTACACACAAAGTATATTATATATCCTCCCTATGCTGGTTAATTACGTTGATTTTATACGGGCTGGCTCTACATCTTCCTGTCTCTCCAAGTTCCCACTCCACCTACACTTCCGTCTGTATCTACATGGCTCACCGGTAGCTCGGATAGAGGCCACGTATACTGAGGGCATGGGGAGCAGTCTCGGAGATCTTTTCATAGGCAGAGCCTGGGGGTAGCATGATATACCTTAGGTGGTTTGTCGAAAGACGGGCAGTAGCTTAGTTCGGCATCTGCTTGTCTAGGCAACCATCAGGTGATAGCATGCATTTTCCAGTCACACCCTTGATCACATAGAGGGCCCCCCACTTCCCACAGTAGGCGACCTTGGGTCCTTGCAGCAGAACTGCTGGCTGGTGTTGTCAATTGAACTGAACTGAACTGAACTGATTTAGCAGAGCAGAATGTTGGCGATGGAATAGCGTAGGTAGATTCGTCTTCCAACTGATCGCTTAGTACAAGTTTAGAGGCGTATTCAGTCAACACATACCTGTTTGCCGTAAAGTTTGTCATTTCGCGTACGAGGTTAGGTTAGGTTTATGCCACTTGGCACTGAGCTTAAAAACAAGACACTTAATAGCAAGAGACAACTTACAAGGCGCGTGGATTAAGCAATAATAGTCTCTGCATCAACGGCGCGCCTTCTAAGTTGTGTCGTGCAGTGTAAGTAAATATTTTCTTAACGCAAACTTTACATTCCAATCTTATCAATTTATATCAACAAATTTGTTTCCGTCACCCTTGGCCGCAAGTGGCATTTTCTGCCCGCTACGCGGGCTTTTACGGGCAGGTTACTTTTATTTTTGTAATTTTATTTTGTTGCTATAATAGTACATTACAGACCTAGGGTGGTGAATTCGTAAATGTCCCAGATCGCAGGTTTCTGTGGCCCGAACCGAAGGTGAGGGCCATAAATATGCGATCTGGGGCTTTACAAATGACCGCCCGTGGTTTGTCAAAAGTTTTACGTCTTGCCTTGGCCGAGAAGTGAGATTTTCTCTCCGCGTAGCGGGCAGAAAATCCCACTTTATGGCCAAGGGTGATGTAAAATATATTTTTTTATAGGGTACCTCCCCTACTCGTAAAGTGGGGATGTAATTTTTTTTTTCTTGCGTAACCCATGGTGCGGCATATCGTTGAATAGGTCTTGAAAAATATAGTGTGTTTGGTAAAACCCTTTTTTGATTAAGTGATGCGTTTGTGAAATATTAAGTTTTAAAATGCAATTTTTTGTTACAGTCACGTGTCCCCCCCCTGCCAGCTAAATGGTGGTATTTGGATGGCTGAAAAAAATCACAGTTGTGGCATATATAACGTAGTTGAAAGGAAAACTATCACAGCTAAGTAGGCTGTACAAACTTACGAGTCATAGTCGACCAACTTATGAAATGATAAAAAAAAACAATGATTTTTCTCGACAGGCAGGGGCGACGGGCGGGCACGTCATACCACAGGCTAGCTAGATGCTAATAAGTCTTAGAAAGGTACTGTGGGCATCCTCAACTTCGGAACCCTATACTTTGCGCGTTGCCCGACACGCACTTGGCCGGTTTTTTTTTAATGTTTGAGAATAAAGGGTTCCTTCTCCAATGATGTTTTTTTTCTTTACGCATCGTTCCTGACACAAGCGGAACCCACCTCAGTTGAGGGAGGCAAACTCTCTATTAATTATATTACACGGTTGTGACAGCTCGCGGAAGTTTATTAACTCGGAGCCGTGACACGCCATTCAATGTCCGACGTTGGATGCCACGCTTGACGCTCGCTGGGACAAACAGTCAATGAATAGCACAAGCGCAGGAGAACAACAGTAATAGTACATTACTACAGAGGCCGGGAAGGAGGATGTTGCAGGCCGAGTATTATACACGGCCGAACGAAGTGAGGCCGGATAGTTACGAGGCCGACAACATCCGTTCCCCGCCGATGTTTTTCTCAAACATGCAATGAAATAAATAAATAAAATAATATTTTATATATAATATATTTTATCTTTTTTTACATAAATAAAACTGCGATACCTATGTAGCAAATATGGTTCATGTTTTTTTAATAGCTGTATTGACAGAATGTCATAGCGAAGCATAGAGTAAATATTGCTTGCAGCTTTTTTTAAATGGCGGAATGCCAAGATGCTGTCACAAATCATATCAAATGGAAATTTAAAAAAAGTGAGTTATCGGCCAATTTCATTATAGACCTGCCTGAAACGTTATAGACCTGTCTAGCCGTGCCTGAAACGTGATACTTCCCAGGCTAATTAGGAGAACATAATATCAATATTTCATTGCATATTTGAGAAAAAAATATTAATAAAGTTGAGTCATGATAGAAAGGATGAATACTAAAGTTTGTTAAAGTATGTTATAGAAGCAAATTTAATTTGAGACGCAGTACCTTCATCATCGTTTCAGCCGAAAGACGTCCACTGCTGGACATAGGCCTCGCCCAAGGCTCGCCACTCAAACCGGTCCTGTGCTTCTTGATCCTGGTAATAATACTAAGTTTTTAAATAATATTAAATTATTATTAAAAAAAAAAAAATATATATTTTTATTATAATTATTATTTTTTGTTGAATTTTATTTTTAATTTGTTTTCAATTTATTATGTATCTAGGACATTGTTATTCATGATTCACTTATTTATTTTAGGACATTTATATTTTCATGTTGACACATTAGGTATTTATTTTTAATTTTTTATCAATTAGTTTTAATCAATCTTTCAATATTTGCATGCCTAGATAGGTTAAATATGTGGAATTTATTTACTTATTAAGATCTATGCTGTACCATATTTAATGCAAATAAACGTTCATTCATTCATTCATTCATTCATTCATTCATGCATGAGCTAACTAAACAAAAATCTAATACCGGTTCAGAAGAAAATGGTCATTCATAAGTAAAGGCTGTTAATTAGAATACCATAGTGAAAACTACTCATGCACTTTTTCATCTTTCAGCACAGAGTTTCACGGATTCATTTAAAGTGAAAAAGTTGATGACAAAAACCTCCATCATTTATACTAGTATACTAGTCCATTCTCAGTTTTGAGTTTTTGTATTATTGTGTTTTTTAACAAAAAAGTGTTACTTACTTGCTTATAACTTACATATATTTTATTTTTTGCTTTTTCTTGGAATTTGTTCGTTCACTTGCCTTAGTCAGGAAAATTTATAAAAAATATATTATGTCCGTATTTAATATGGCTTGGTAACGAACGAAATCCTTGCTCATCCATGGCGAGCATTACAGGTACAGACTGACAGTGAATGGCACTCGCGCGTCGCCATGCGAGCACAAACGCGAGTTCCAAATTTAAATATATGAACGGAGTTCAGAATTACGAAGTTGCTTTTTAAAGTACCCTCCGAACTGTACTGTATGGGCAAAGTTTTTTAACGTCAAGTTGAAGCATCGCATTTGTGTTTAACTGTTGTTTTTGATACGAATTGTTGTGCTACCAATTTTCCTGCAAAATTCGAAGCGGAGCGAAGTTTAATTATGACAAAAGAACTGACTTCCGACAATACGCGATTGTTATGCCTTCGAATATAACTTTTAGGGGGCCCGCACGTGTTTATGGCATAACTAAACCCATTTTACGATGAAAAGTCTGCCTTAGTGGAATGCTATACCTATTCAATTTAAATTAAATTTTCCATATGAGCTTTGCAAACAAAACACAAAGGTGTCATCGGGTTTGAAGCCATATCGTTACGCCTATGTCCCCTTGTGTGGTAGGCAGAGTGTTAGAAGAAGAAGAAATACATTTATTCGCTGCACAGAAGACACAGTTTACACCAAAAAAAAGTTAGTACTTGACCTTTAAGGTCACACCACGCCACCTCTGACAAAGTTTTGACGGTAGTGAGTTCATCAACATTGGCATGTAGTGACAGGCTTTTAATCATATTCCAGGAAAATATTCATCCAATTCACCTTTCGTCGAATCAAATCAAAATATTCGTGCCTACTCAGCGAAATGGACCATCAATCTATTAAATCAACCCTTTCATCGGAATTTGATGGAAATCTCCAACCAAATTAATACGGATTAACAACGGTCTATTTTTGATTGATTGAAAACTCTTTTGCGTCGACGAGCGATTCGTCAATTTAAAAAAAAGTCGAGATCAATCTCTATCATTGAACTTAAAAACCCCGAAAATCGCCAATAATTCTTAATTAAAAAGTTTCCTCCCCGGTTGGTGCCTGACTCTACCAATACCTATTGGAGGAAGGAAAACATTTAGTGAATTTCAATAACACGTGCCTTAGTGTTATTGAAATTCACTAAATGTTTTCCTTCCATGCAATTATTAAAGTTTTATTTTGAAACATAATTGTTATAATTTACACACTTAACCTATTATATGAATGAAAAGACTGGCCTTTCATTATTTTATTTGATAGGACAAGTCTAATAAACAACAAGTAAAGTATTCTAAACTACAATTGCTCCACCAATTACCTACAGGTGAACTCAGCTTGCAAAAGTAGTAGTTCACAACATACAATACAATACAATATACTTTATTGAACACCACACAATGAAGGAACAGGTAGACATAATGTAATTACACAAAAAGGTAACATATTTATTTTATAAAGGAAATTATAATTTGAGCGTAGTTTCATTCGTTACAAATGTATGCCTGACTTCACGTTTCTAACGAACTATGAAAATGAAGTCAGTTAACAATGTTCTATTGTGAATGTCGGCATTTCTGATTAGGTATATCATCAAAGAAACCTCGTGCGAAGAGCGCATCTCTTCAACGCCCTTTGAGCTACCTTGAACTTCCTTTTGAATTAAAATTAACTAGTTATTAATCAACAATGACTATTTCAAGTATCGTAGAGTCCAGAGTGACCCCTATAGAAAAATTCACTTAATTATTACGAAGCGCTTGAAATAACTCAAAGTCATCGGAAAGTCATTTTGTTTGTTTAATGTATCGGGTAACTTGCCGTCGGGTTATTTAACACGCAGCTCGAAACAACAAGTTCATTGTGCAGAAAAACTCTCAATTCGTAATCACTAAGAGAGAAAAATAATAATAACATTATGACAGATGTTGGTGCTAACCACATCAAAAAGTTTCCAAATAAAATTAAAAAAGTGGAAAATGATGAGAGTAGGCTTATGTCCAACAGTAGGAAGTAAATAGGCTTTTGTGGCAGGATGGTCGAGAGAATTGGAAGAAAGGAAAATAATTGTACCGACCCCACGTACAGTGGGATAACGGGAAAGAATATGATGATTAGGAGTTAGACGTGCCACGACTTACTTGCCTTGAGGGATAATCTATAGGAAGTCCCGAAATTCAAAACGCTTCAATGTATTTGGAAAGTATTTAAAGAGCACCACCAACACTCTCAACGCATGTGTGCGTGCTGAGACAGCCGCCAAACATGTGAATTGTGGAGGGGCGGGACTTCCTATCGTAGATTATCTCTAACTAGCTTCTAGCCATGGTGGTGGCCTTGTGAGTGGTTCGACCTACAGCCTCTCATGCCGAGGGTCGGGGGTTCGATTCCGGCTCCGCACCTCTAAGTTTACTTATGTGCGAAATTCAATTTAATTATTAATTTATTTATTTATTACTAATACATGAGATACTATTATAAAAGTAGTACATTGATCCACAAAACTGCTTTCGCAGTTTGACTGCAGAGTCCAGTAGGTAGTCTATTACTCAACTAATAACTAAATACTAGGTAAACAATCATAATAAGTTAACCAAATCATTATGCAGTTTTCTTTTAAATATACAATTACTTCACTCGTGTATTAATTTATGATAAATTTCTGAGGGCAACTGTTGAGGAAATACGGCAAGCGCTTGCGGAGACATCTATCTCCATAGTAGTTGGTTACCCTCGGCACAACATACTTGCCATCAGATATTGACCTTCTAAGGGTTTTTATGCAACTCTAGGAGATCCTGTCTGCCATTATTATTTACCGCTAATAGGTAAGAACTGGACCGGTAAGGACCGGTCTGAGTGGCGAGCCTTGGGGGAGGCCTATGTCCAGCAGTGGACGTCTTTTGGCTGAAATGATGATGATGATGAGGTAAGAACTGATGTTTAAGACTAGCTGGAAGAACCTTACAAATTTAGAACAAGCTTTTACCCACGAGCTATATTCATCCACTTATTATATTATACACGGTGGGTCAGAAAATATGGCAAATAATTAACCCACCATATCGGCTATCAATTCTAAGTATATTGTATAGGTCTTTAATTTTTTTCGAGTTGGTAAAAAAAAAATTGTATATGGGATTGGTGGTGTGAGCGACGCCTGAATCCTATACATTTTTTTTTTTTAACCAACTCAAAAAAAAATAAAGACCTATACAATATACTTAGAATCGATAGCCGATACTGTGGGTTGATTATTTGCCATATTTTATGACCCACCATGTATATTTGCGTTTATTGTCGAGGTGCTTCTTTATTTTTTATAACTTTAAGTTTTTGCCTATGTTTTGCGAAGCGCGGCGGGAGGCATTGTTTTCTATGACAATGCCGAATACTTTTTTTCAATCGTATACTGTTAGTATCTTTAAAATAATGAGAATATAATTTCGAGGGTTCCCTGCTCAAACCCGATAAGTCGACTTTGTTTTACAATTTCGAATTACAGTTACAATTTTCTTACGGCGACTTATCGGGTTTGAGCATGGGAACCAATACATATTACTTACATTTCATATTTTATTAAAAATACCTGCAGTTCTAATATAAAAGGAATTGTTTACTCGAAAAATGTAACATCCCACCTTCAAAGCACCCCAAGTGTCAATGGGGCGATAAATTCCAACACGGGAGCGTCAAAAATCCACAAGGGCGTTATTTACCCACTTTAAAACTGGGAGATTAAAAGCAAACAAGCAATTCCCGCCCCAGTCGGTGTTTATTAAGAAATCTCTGCAGAAATGGACGCAATAACGGATGCAAATGGCATCGGGATGCGATAATGTATGCGATTCAGCGGCCATCTTGGAATTTTAGGTACGCACTGCGATGAGAGTTGGAGTTACACTAGAGCGTTTATTTTTTGTCATTTTTTGCTGGTGGCGCACAAAATTGGGGTGTTAGAAGTTTCACGGACCCGTTTAGAGTATGATGTTTATTGTCTGCATCGTAAGTATCTCTCAACGTTTAGATATATACTACTAGCTTCTGCCCGCGACTTCGCCCGCGTGGAATTCGGTTATCGCGCTCCCGCGGAAACTTTGCGATTTTCCGGGATAAAAAGTAGCCTTTGTCCTTTCCCGGGAGCCCAACTATCTCCATACCCCAGGTAAATTCATTTCTGTTAAATTCATTTAAAAGTGACGTGTAAAAGTGCCCAGATGTGGCCTATTTGCTGAATAAATATTTTCATTTTCATTTTCATTTTCATTTTCATTACCAAATTTCATCCAAATCGGTCCAGCGGTTGAAGCGTGAAGAGGTAACAGACAGACAGAGTTACTTTCGACAGAGTTAATATTATTAGTATGGCGGTAAATGTAGCGGGGGGTTGATGTTAGCTCAGGTAGATGCTGCAGACACGGAGATCAGCGGTGGAATCCGAAGACATGAAGACGATGTCTAACTTATTAAAATAGCTAAATCTTGAAGACTGGCCCTATTACTGCCCTAACACTGCCTAACTAAGAAATAATAGATTTAAAGTTGAATTGATATTATATTTTGAGAGATGCGGTCATTACAAGCGATAGAAAAAGACTAAATAAATAAATGCTAGACAATTCTACGCTTAAAATTACCTATTTTTGGAAGAGAATGCGACAACTAACCGATTGTACTCGGCCAGTCTACACAATACCTACAGAATGGATTAAAACCATTTGACGATATCAGAGGCCGAGATGCTGGCACTTTTGCGGAATTTGATGCTGTTTTTTTAAACGCCCAGTATCAACCAAGTTATGAGCTGTTAAAGAAAAACTATGAAAGGTGTATCGTCAACGTAATTCAATCCTTTTCCGTCAATTCAATACTTTATCGTTTTTTTTTTACCATGGCGAAATAATAAAATATCTGGAATCATGCTAAGATATGGATAGCCGATGCTGAGGGTTAAAATATTTTGATCCACCCATTTCTTTTTCTAATACTAATGACTACTTAATGAGTTTATTGACAATGTTATTACCTAGCTATAAATTTAAGAAATATAGGAAGTATGTAATTTAGTAGGTACCTAATTAAAAATAGACAGAAATTACAGAACTAAACTATAACATAGAAACACGTGAGATCCTATTTCGTACCTATTTGTATTGTATCCGAAATACAAAACGTTTTTTTTTTTGAGTTTATAAATCTTAGGCAGGAAACTATATCTTGCCACCTAATGAAGCTAATAAGACAATGAGGCTGCCTAGTTGATATTATAATAATCACCCGGATAACTACTAATTCATTACAGATTACATAGTTTTCTATGTGTATATATATGCCTATGTCTATGCATTATGATTATGAGGTGCTGGACTGGAAAGGACGAGGCATCAATGTAAATGGCGAGTACATCACTCACCTTCGATTTGCCGACGATATAGTAGTTATGGCTGAGACCATGGAAGACCTCAGTGCTATGCTCGTTGACCTCAGCAGAGTTTCCGATCGAGTTGGTCTGAAAATGAACATGGACAAGACGAAGATCATGTCCAATGTCCATGTTGTGCCAACTCCAGTAATAATCGGAGACTCTGCGCTCGAAGTTGTTGACCATTATGTATACCTGGGACAAACAGTCCAGTTAGGTAGGTCCAACTTCGAGAAAGAGATCAATCGTCGAATCCGACTCGGCTGGGCAGCGTTCGGGAAGCTTCGCAGTGTCTTTTCGTCCAAATTACCGCAGTGTCTTAAGTCGAAAGTCTTCGACCAGTGTGTGTTGCCAGTGATGACTTATGGTTCTGAGACGTGGGCGCTTACGATGGGCCTCATAAGAAGGCTCAAGGTCACCCAGAGGGCAATTGAGAGGGCTATGCTCGGGGTTTCTCTGCGTGATAGAATCAGAAATGAGGATATCCGCAGTAGAACTAGGGTCACCGACATAGCCCGAAGAATTGCGAACCTTAAGTGGCAGTGGGCGGGGCACATTGCTCGCAGGACTGATGGCCGATGGGGCAAGAAAGTCCTGGAGTGGCGTCCGCGAACCGGTAGACGAGCTGTCGGTAGGCCTCCAACAAGATGGAGTGACGACCTTGTAAAGGTCGCGGGAACGCGGTGGATGCGAGTGGCACAGGACCGGTCTGAGTGGCGCGCCTTGGGGGAGGCCTATGTCCAGCAGTGGACGTCTATCGGCTGAAATGATGATGATGATGATGCATTATGAAGAAATGATTTGTAATGTTATTTACAAACGCCACCCTGAAACGGCCGCGTTTTCCTTCGCAATGCGTTACAAAAAGTAGGTAGGTACTATCATTTCTAATTGCAAGGACTTCATATTTGCATTTAAATTGCATCTCGCCCTCGGAGGGTGAGGGTTATTGCCGATTTAATTCAATGACAATAGGTTTTGTCAACAGGCAGTGATAATGGGCAGATTAAGACATTGCGAGGGAGTGTGTTATGGATTGTTAAACGATTTACGACTATTTGACGCTTAGAACGCGACGCAGTGTCAGCGTAAAACCCGATCCCTTGAAAATGTCGAGACAAAAAAGTTCTATTTCATTGCCACTACACTTGACGCATAACAGCCTAATTTACGTCCCGCTGCTAGGCACAGTGCGGATAAGACGGATAGGTGTAGGACTTCGCAGATTCGTGTCTGAAACGCTCGAAAAGCAGAGTCAAAATGTTTCGAGAATTTATTTGAATAAATTATGATTAAAACTAACGAGCTGAAACTCATTTAGAGGGTTTATCCCGAAAGTTGGCAACATCGCATAATAGCTGTCAAAATTTTCGCCGTTTTTATTAATTTCTCAATATTGCTGAATTAAAAAGGAAGATATCATTCTATGGTTGAATGACGCGTCTCGTTTTATATTTGTTGATTAGGCATTCAAATGATAAGATTACATTAAAATGCATGGAAAATGCGATGGAAAGTTTTCAAAAGATATTACTTCCATAATACTAAAAATTCCGTGTTCCTATGATAACTGTTGCAATCTATACTTAATGTTTGATTCTGCCATCGAGCGATAATTCATCTTTTCATTCAGTAATACGACGTAGTACTCGAAAATTAATGAAAACAGCAAAATATTTGACAGCTATTTGCGACGTTGCCAACTTTCAGAGTTAAGCCTCTTAAACACTAATTAATAAGTGTCATTTACCTGCGCGTGAGGGGATGCAGCCAGGGTTACCAACATTGAAAATGTGTACTCACAGAACGTAAGAACTGATGTTACAGACAGGAAACCGCAAATGTGAAGATCATAAATAAAATCTATTTAAATCTAAAGTAAAGGCGGGTTTGATGGATACTTTTCTTAATGAAAATTAAAGTAGTTTTTAAGTAGGTAAATTAGTGTAGGCATCCCAACGCATAGATTTAAATTAGAATATAAAGAGCGCTGTCTTCGCCAACAAACTGCATTGCACTTTGGCGAAACATTTATAGTGTAAAAATATGTAAATTTTCTTAAATAAATAAATTAAAAAAGAAAAAATTGTCTGTCTGTCCGTCTGTCTAACCTCTTTACGCCTAAACTGCTTTACTGATTTAAATACAATTTGGTATGGAGATAACTGGAGTCTCGGGCACAGATTACTAAATGATGTCCCAGGTAAGATCATAGGCTACCTATATAGGGATATCTATAGGCCCGAAAAAACGCATAGTTCACGCGACAACGCGATAACAAGTTGCGGACAGAAGCTAGTTAAATATACACATGTAACACGTTATCCAGTTAGACTAGGTCACATCAAGTTTAAAAATAATCGCTTCTACCGTGCAGTGAGATTTCTATGCGCGCCCGTCCTTAGATCGAGAGACCCTTCCAAGCGATTGTGGTCCTTAGGTGGTAGGTACACCACCAGTTCTGTAACTTTAACTATGCTGATAATGCGTTCCTTCCATGTGGGAATTCCTATCAGCCCCAAAATCCTTCATCACGTCAGCGCACATTAAACTTTAAGTGCTGACGTCCATACGGCGAGGCGTGGAAGGGCGTAAAGTGGGATTTTCTGCCGGGAGAAAATCTCGCTTCCTGTCTAAGCCAAGACGTAAAACATTAGACAAACCACGGACGGTAATTCGTAAAGGCCCAGATCGCATATTTATGGCCCTCACCTTCGGTTCGTTCCACAAACACCTGCGATCTGGGACATTAACGAATTCACCGCCCTAGGTTTGTAATGTACTATGATATCATATTTACTTGATATCTCTCATTCTGACTTCCCTATCTCTGCAAAGTACGAGATCTAATTAAGGGGGTTGAAAAACGGACGACGGAGTTGGGCTAGAGTTGCCGAACTATTCCGACACGGCTCCTTTATATAGGTATAGGTAGGTACCTACGGAACTATTGGCTGCGGTTGAGTTTCGCCTACGTCGTTGGTACAAGTTGCGAGAGACAAGTATCTAAATATATAAAACTCAAAGGTGACTGACATAGTGATCTATCAACGCACAGCCCAAACCACTGGACGGATCGGGCTGAAATTTGGCATGCAGGTAGATGTTATGACGTAGGCATACGCTAATAAAGGATTTTGCGAAATTCCCACGGGAACGGGAAAAAAACGGGATTTTTCATTTTAATATTTCTGCGCATAACGAATTTTCGGGGAAGAGCTAGTAATGCATATAGGCTTTTATAAATACCACAATATCTTTTTGCCAACGACCTTTGTCCCCGCTTAACTTCGTGCAAACTTTCAACCAAACTTTTAACCGCTTTCATAATCATCATTCAAGCTGAAACACGTTCATTTCTGGACGTAAAACCTCCCCCAAGGTGTAAAATTTCTAAATGTCCTTGCTTACGTTATACGTGAGGTTCCTCACTGTTTTGTCAAATTTCATGTTCCTGGGTAGTTTTGGGTGTGCATTGACCGATTAATCAGCATCAGTCAGTTATCTACTACTACTTAGTTACTAACATAAGACCATCTCTAAGATCTTAGATTTAAGTTTAAGTTAGGGACTATTACATCCCTTAAATGTAATTTTAGTATGTACCTATATATGTATTCTTATACATATTAATGTAAATGTAATGTAAATCTATATGTTTTAATTTTTAAAAAAGGCCTTCTGCTGAGTTTGTTGCGGCGCTTCTTCTCAAGCAATGGGTCTAGGAAGCGCTGGTAAATTCATTTCTGTTAAATTTATTTAAAAGTGACGTGTAAAAGTGCCCAGATGTGGCCTATTTGCTGAATAAATATTTTCATTTTCATTTTCATTTTCATTGTCGAATTTGTAAATACCTAGGTACCTATAGGTTACAAGCAACTTTATTTATACGGTCCAGAGTTACAATCGTTAGCAGTAAGGGATCGAATAGGTACGGATAGAATATGGTTTGTCACTGGCACGCGGCGGACACGGCCTGTAAAAGCACGATTTCGAACACAATTCGAATGAAGTGTCATTGTTTGCGTGCGAGGACGTCTGTGTGCGTGCGAGGACGTCTGTGTGCGTGCGAAGACGTCTATACAGTAGTAAATGTGTGTGTACCACTACGCGGTCCAATGATTCACTCACCATCTCCAGATGAAACAAATGACGGTAAGAGCGAGTTGGGCGCGAGTTGCGCGCCGGCTAGATTCAGGCGGGTGATTCCGTGCCCATTATGTAAGTATGTAGTACTATTAAATATTCTGTGTCACTGGTCCTAAGTGTCCTTCCTGAGTCGCAGATCTGATAAGCAGGACCAGAAAGTTCCAAGAGTAAAGACGACCTATCTAAGTTGTAACGATGACCTGGTACCTAAAGATCTCAGGAATAAGATGCGAGTGTCACAACAGTGGGACGCAAATCTGCTGAAGTAGTAGTAGTACCTATATAGTCGTAGTCGTAGTAGTAGTAGTAGTAGTAGTCATAGTAGTTTTACTTTTACTTTAAAAAATCTTATAACTTAGACCTAACATCCGAAAAGAGATCAAAGCGTGCCGTCCACGACGTCATTAAATTACGACGACGCGGAAACAAATTTGCCCTTACATCCCACACAGCCTTTACCACAACGCCCTAAGCACTAAGTTCGCTCATCCGAAAATGTGCGTAACTTTGCAAAGACATACGTGTTTCTTTTGACCTGTTAATAAGACTGGAAATGTGAATATAGATACCAAAAATAATTATTATGATGTAAGTATATAAATAAAATACATAAATAGACATTCCTAATTCACATTGTCTCCACATATTCATGAGAGTCAATTACCACCACCACCGCAACAGCCTATTTGCGTCCCACTGCTGGACACAGGCATCCTCTCATCACGAGAGGGTTTGGGCTATGGGGACTATAGCCCAAACCCTCTCGTGACGCGGGCCCAGTGCGGATTGAGGACTTCACACACATCTTTGAATTACTTCGCAGATGCGTGCAGGTTTCCTCACGATGTTTTCCTTCACCGAAAAGCGCAGTGGTCAATTCAAATTGAATTTCGCACATAAGTAAACTTAAGAGGTGCGAGCCGGAATCGAACCCCCGACCCTCTACATGAGAGGCGGTAGGTCGAACCACTAGGCCACCACAGCTACAGCATACACAGCACAGCACGAGTATTTATTTGCTATAGTCCCTACGCCAGCCCAGATTGTATTGGGGACTTTACGCTTATCCTTGAATTGCTTCACAGATGCGTGTATTTTCACGACCCCGAAAAGCTCAGTGATAAATTCATTTTGAAATCTCATTGCAGAGCGTCGAAGATTCAAACCCCGGCTTGCACCTCTGTTTTTATAGCGCGAAATTAAATTTGGGTAGATTTGATACTATCTAGTATGCCGTGGCGATGCATTCTAAAACTTATTTCGTGATATTGTCTTATTAATTCGCTCAAAGTAATATTAACCAAGCAATGAAAAAGGCAAGAAACGTAAAGTAGTGAAGACGTAGAATTCATGGATAGTTTTGCAACTTTCGCAGTACACTAACAAAATAAAGTGTCTGGTCCAATTTTATACCTAACACGAAATGGGTGCTTGCAATTTGCTTACACGGCGGTGGGCGGATTATAGGCCTGCGTCTACGGCGACATTTTTCTCGTTTTTGGTTTCCAATCGAATCGTGTGGTCACACAGGCTACCTGATGATTGAGGTGTTTGTGGCCCATGCATCTACCTACATAAAGAATCATAAGGTTTCGAATGTGTTGAAAACCCAGAGCACTAAGATGGAATACCTACATCCATGCAAGCAATTTCACCGCCGCGGCTGCCTTATCTTCTTACCAGAAAAAAGTGCGAGCAGTTGCTGCGGATGTTGGTGGCGGAGGGTTAGCGTGTAAGACGGTGGTAGCCATCCGGACGGACCCTGCATGAGGTCCTAACACTGGCAAAAAATAACTAAAGTTCTCTTTAGTTCTCACCAATACAATGAACCCAAGTTTAGTATGTGCGTGCATATATTTAGTCTGCCAGCTTTATATTTATTATATTCCAGTTCAAATTGAAACCATAACTAATTCAGTACATCTTATTTCAATAGAAAATTCAATCGCAAGCGTTAAGATAGCTTTTTTCACAGTACTTATATTATTAAAATATACTGGGACAAATAGGATCCGAGAGGCGACTGTCGCTGGCGCCTCGCTTGTCATATTTCGCGCAAAATAGTCCACGATCGGACTGCACTTAGGTTGGGCGGAGTGAAAATAGCTATGAAACTTTGGACACTGGCAGAGACAAGTTGTATCTAGTCATTGTTTTGTTGGACACTTTCAGGTTTACAATAGGAAAAACCCTCGACTCTGAATAAATAATTTCAGTGCGAGGTATCATTTTCTACGGAAATACATGCTCTATCAAAGCTCGGCACACCAACTGTTCTTCCTCGTCGTCTATAACTACTACTGCTACTACTACAGCCTATTTGCGTCCCAGTGCTGGGCACAGGACTCCTCTCATCACGAGAGGGTTTGGGCTATAGTCCCCACGCGGGCCCAGTGCGGATTGGGGAATTCACACACATCTTGCGTGCGAAACTATTTGTGACCGTCCATAACAAAAGGGTCCTTATGGCAGTTTCTAGTTACGGAGATATTGACGTTTTTGTAAAATGCTTCAAAATTATAGTTTTTTTGTTTTATGCAAAATAGTAAAATATACAGATAGACGTATATTTGTAGCTAGGTTTCACTAGTGTACGTTGAGTATTTCTATATTAAAACTGGGTTCAAAGTTTAGTAGAAAAGGGTCCTTATGGCAGACCATATACAAGAATGATGAATTTGTTGATAAAAATAAAATTGTTTAATAAAAATGTAGTTGTAACTGTTTCTTATAAGCATGTTTAATTTATATACGTACTAGGTATACTTTATTTTACGGGTAGGTACAAAATTTTTTCGCTGATTTTTTCTTCGGTATTATGTTTTAATACAAGATTAGTAAATAAATAGTGTTAATATAGTGCTATACTGTAATTATCAATAATTTTTGCCTGTGATTGGCCATAAGGACCTTTTCCCAAGTGTCCCATACGTTTGGGAAAAGGGTCCTTATGAGAATTACTCTTATGATTACTTGAATATAATTTGTGTTACTCAAGATTTTGAGTAAACTTATGATAACACTTTTTCTTCGGTATTATGTTTTAATACAAGATTAGTAAATAAATAGTGTTAATATAGTGCTATACTGTAATTATCAATATTTTTGCCTGTGATTGGTCATAAGGACCCTTTTCCCAAATGTATGGGAGTGAATTTGTGATTTTTATGTAACTGAAATCGTTTATAACTAGCAAAATGAAACTTGTAGAATAATAATAACGCTTTTGTGATACTTCTATAGACTGAATAAATATAATTTTGAAGTCACTGTACAATAATTGTTATTGTTATAGAAGAAGATGAAAAATTATAATCATTATGACATTTTAATTTTAAAAATCATAATTCTATACCTTGTGGTTTTATTTCTATCCTAAGATGTGAGTTCCAATATACCTAAATATATAGTATGGTTCAAACTACAACTTATTAAAAAACAGTCCGAAAAAAATATTTTTCTTAATTTCTTTCTTATAAGCGACTTGCTCTAATCAAAGGCAGATTTTTCACGACCTGGAAGTCAAATTAAATAAACCTTAACTTAAATTCAAAGAATAATACCTTGAGATACATAATCAATCATCATCTATGTAACTTCCAATAGGAACATACTTAAAATTAGTTTCAAACTTCTTTTAACAATTTCTCAAAAGTGCAATTTTAACATGTGTAGGTCTGATGTTTTTAAAAAAAAAAAAAATATAAGACTTAGGGTCATGATTCTTTTTGTATTAGACAGCTCATTAAACGTAGATTTAGGATCTATACTTAACTCAATACCTGCCATAAGGACCCTTTAGGCATGGACGGCCACATTTACCCAGTTTCAATGCGGCACCCCGCTAGTGAAGTGATCGGTTCAAATTGTTGCCTTACTCTTAATTGCCTCAGCGCCTGTCGAATAAAACGATCATCTGCCCGCGTTGCTCTCTTTATTGCTATTGAATTTTTAACAGGCGTCAGACTTATTCACTTTCATGCCTTTGAATATTTCAAAATTTCATGTGAGATGAAATAAAAACTCATTTAAAGTTTTTCCAAAACTAAACATTGTTTAATTGTTTCAGCACCGAAATAACTGTACCAAATAATTTATTCTGTAGGCCAAGTAACAGACTGTACGTTTGATTCAAATTGTAAAGTTTTTTCTTGAGTATATGACCTTTTTAAAACACTTAAGTGTTACAAATATTTAGTAGGCGGCGATGACCACTTTTCCTGTCCGTCTGTCTAATCTAATTTGTACTGTACATGGAAAGAAAGAATACCTGCAGGCCAACAATTTCGCTTAATAATCACACTTTACGTGTTAACCTAAAACATTTACTACCAAAAATGTATGCAGAATTTGCCGAGCGCCTTCCTTAACCTCGCTTAATTAAGCGGCTCGCTTATAACAACACGGAACCCGCCAAAACCAAATTAGCAATCATACGCGGAGCATAATCAGCTTACCTACACTGATCACATTGGGCCAACGTTTTGGCCAACCTTCGGCAGATATTGGGAAAGAATTTTGTAATCTAATTACACAGAATACTTATATAATAGGTACAGTCAGCAGCAGAAGTAGATAAGCTGTCCAGGTGTTCAAAATGACCTTAACACGCCCTTAACGTCTTAAGAATAAGGTCGTGTGTAGGTCATTTTGAACACCTGGACAGCTTATCTACTTCTGCTGCTGACTGTACACACCACCAAAGGCATAAACTGTACCTGTACCACAGAATATTTAATAGAACTACGTACAGAATGGCCACGGAATCACCCGCCTGAATCTAGCCGGCGCGCAACACACGCCCAACTCGCCCGTACCGTCATTTGTTTCATACGGAGATGGAGAGTGGATCACTGGCCCGCGTAGTGGTACACACACATTAACAAGTGTACAGACGTCCTCGCACGCACACAGACGTCATCGCACGTCAAACACTGACTCTTCATTCGAATTGTGTTAGAAATCGTGCTTTTATAGGCCGTGTCCGCCCTGTGCCTGTATATCTTATAGCGTAGCGTATAAGTGGTTCTATTGTGGTTTTTTTTGGCAATCTGATCGTGCTGATCTTTATTTAGCTAACTCGGTTTATAGTGATAAAACATAAACATATCTCTAAAGCCTAAGCTCCTACTTTCATATTATCTTGATTTATTTTTCAATAGCTTCGTACAATACCTAAGTGTTATATAAATATCCTCGCTAAACTATTATAGGTATCTATTGAAAAACTTCACCATAGACAGTATTTTAAGTCAACATTAGTTACTTATTATGATATAACAAACAACACATTTTAAGCAAAATGAAATTGTATTCTATTCTATTCTACATATTTACATAGTCCATCCAAAGCTTATCAAATTTCTAGCTTCCTTCCTCTATGTCCCGCCACGGGGGTAATCATAACCACCAATGTTTGTTCAAATCTATTTAATTGGACCAAAGACAAATAATCCAAACCAGCAAAGGCTAACTAGGCTCTAAAATAGTTTGGCCAACTAAGACGTAATCTTTCAAACAAGGACTTAAATGTCAACTACAAGAACTTCAATTATAGAGCTTGTCTTCTAAGCTTAAGGTTCCAATTTAAATCGATTTCATATTTGGGATATGGCGTTTTTAATGGTAAATTCTAAACTATTCTGTTGACTATTATGTTGGTTTAGGACTTTCAATACCATACAAATTGTAGAGTACCTTTGTGTAATGTAATTAACGCCCTATGTTTGAATTTTAGACCTGTAACTAACCAATATTATCAGCAACTAGTTCGTTAATATTAATCTCGTTATCAAGCATTGTAAGGAAACCTGCACGTACACACATGGCTCTGTTCACAAGGTATGAAATTCGAAATATCAATTTAGGTGTACTTACCCCGATCTATTATAACTGTACTACTACTACTACAGCCTATTTGCGTCCCACTGCTGGGCACACGCCTCCTCTCATCATGAGAGGGAGGCTATAGTACCCACGCGGGCCCAGTGCGGATTGGGGACTTCACACACATCTTTGAATTACTTGGCAGATGCGTGCAGGTTTCCTCACGATGTTTTCCTTCACCGAAAAGCACAGTGGTTAATTCAATTTTAATTTCGCACATAAGTAAACTTAGAGGTGCGAGCCGGGTACTATGTAGGTTTTTCTACAGATATTAAACAAACATTGTATTATCTGAATTCTCATAATAATATTATGCTGAAAACAACCCCAGACGAGCTGACAAGCCAGACGAGGGTGACCATAACTAATGCACTTTGAAGGATTTAACTTTGTAGATTAATACAAAAAAATGTGTTAAATCCTGGCATTTGCAAACGAAGGAGCTCAATACATTTTTTTCCAAATCCCGAGAGAATCATAAAATTTCTGACATTCCATTCCAACATTGGAATAAAGAAACCTCTAGGTTAGTACATTATATTTTAGATATCACCGCGGAGCGTTAAGACCGATCTTCTCATCGTCATTAGTATTAAAAATTCTTTACATCTGTGATGACTGTGTGGAGTTTAATTAGGAATGTTGTATTGTACATTTGTTGGCAGCAAGATTTGTTTATAAAAAACTTATTACAACAGTAGCTTTTGCCCGCGACTTCGCCCTCGTGTAATTCGGTTATCGCGTTCCCGCGGGAACCATGCGTTTTCCGGGATAAAAAGTAGCCTATGTCCTTTCTCGGGATCCCAACTATCTCCATACCAAATTTCATCTCAATCAGTCCAGCGGTTGAAGCGTGATGAGGTAACAGACGGACAGACAGAATTACTTTCGCATTTATAATAATACTAGCTTCTGCCCGCGACTTCGCCCGCGTGGAATTCGGTTATCGCGTTCCCGCGGGAACCATGCGTTTTCCGGGATAAAAAGAAGCCTATGTCCTTTTCCGGGATCCCAACTATCTCCATGCCAATTTTTATCTCAATCGGTCCAGCGGTTGAAACGTGAAGAGGTAACAGACAGACAGACAGACAGAGTTACTTTCGCATTTATAATATTAGTATGGACATGGATATTATAATGGATGGTCGCTTTAGTCGGTCCCGTCACATCCGCAGGGCGACATCACATCTCAGATCCCTCGGACAATGCTCATTAGCGCGCGCCCGGGACTGTCCCGCGCGGCGCCGAAGCGTTGACACCGATAACGTAACGACTGTAATATCCTTACTTCTGACACGTATCTCGCGCTTCCCATCTTTTCGGTTAATTTTGAAATTGTACTGCGCTTTTAAAATTTCAACCCTTGTCAAGTGGGGTAGAACAATATCAGTCTATGGGTGTCTAAGTGGGTCAATCAACTATTTCTTGTTGTTATTCTGTCCCGTTTTCCAGGGGACTAAATGAGAGGGGTTTCTTAGAAAACCTGTTACAATATAGTATTCTAAGTCGCTTAGAAAGTGATTCATTAGGGAAGGGATTGAAAATGGCAAAGAAACCCCACATTTAGTGTATTTAAACCCACAGAATAGCAGTTTTAAAAGTGGCCCAGGGGACAGTAACCATGGCAACTATTGACATAAAAAACTTGATTCACCCAAGTATGTTTATAAAACTTCGCAAACATTAAGAAGCACTTTACCGGACGATTGAGGTCTGCTCGGTTGAAAAAAAAGAGTCAAAATTATTGTTCTCAGGTACAAGACCTAGCTAGATAGATTGACTCGCTCACTAGATTCGCTCCCGTAATTTTTTTCATTTTTTTTTCCGTGCTTATTATGCGATCAGTCGAATGACTATGAGCAAATCTGTGCTGTGTCAATGGCTGGTAGAGTCGCTCCCCATTAGAAGCTCTGCTCTTTTGGTAACTCAATACAATTATTGACCGTCCAGTTCCAATATTCTTCGTCTCTTGAGACGTCTGAGTGGGTCGGGCACTGTTAGATCCACTGCCAGTTTGTTCGGGTGGTATTGAAGTCGTCTTTTATATGTGGTGGAATAGAATCGTATTTCTTCCTTGACTGTTGTGTTTATTTGCAGGTACTGATGAACCTCGGTGTTTTTTATGAACCAGGGGGCACTACAGATTTGTTTGAGTATTGAGTCCTCGGCCCTTTGTATTTTAATGATGTTGGAGTCACAGGCGGAGTCCCACAGCTGGATGCCGTATGTCCAAATTGGCTTCAGGACGGTACTATATATGAGAAGTTTGTTGTCAGTTGACAACACACTGTTTCTTCCAAGTAACCAGTGGAGTGCGCGATACCTAATGTTAAGCTCATCTCTTTTAGCCTTGATGTGATTTTTCCAGGTAAGTCTACGGTCTAGGTGCATCCCCAAGTATTTGACAGAGTCAGTGTGAGTTGTTGTCCGCATAGATGGACCGATGGACAATCACCTCTTTTCAGGGTAAATCCCGTAATGAGTCCCGTAAGTATGAGTTTTGTATTCAAATAAAGGCAGCCTTTCATTAATAAAAAAACATGGCCAAGTGCGAAGGCACCTTCCACGTATTTACGGCATCGACTGTATTTATCTATACATCTTTCCAGGTCATAAACTCTGTACAGAGACTTATGTTAACAACAAACAATCTTGCGCGGAGCATTCCGCGGCACGTCTGTTTGTTTGTTATTTCCATGGACCTACACAGGGAACTTATCAGGAAATCCCTGGCGCGTGGGACAGGGGATAAGCATCCAGAGGAACAATGAGGGCGCTAAGTTCTGCGTTCATATAGCGACACCAAATTGCAACTAGGGGTAAACAAGACTGACTAACTTAATAGTAGTAGTTTCTTTTAGACTGTACGTAGTTTATTTAGTTTATTTATTATATGAGTGGTATGACAATATATTTATTATTATGTATGTTTATATTTATGATTTCTGGTATGTATGTATTTATAATATACTAGCTTCTGCCCGCGACTTAGCCCGCGTGGAATTCGGTTATCGCGTTCCCGCGGGAACTACGCGTTTTTCCGGGATAAAAAGTAGCCTATGTCCTTTCTCGGGACCCCAACTATCTGCATGCCATATTTCATCTCAATCGGTCCAGCGGCTGAAGCGTGAAGAGGTAACAGACAGACAGACAGACAGACAGAGTTACTTTCGCATTTATAATATTATATTTAATATGGATATGGATTTCTTCCGAACATTCAAACGCCTGCAGAAATTGGAATAGCAAACATTATAATACACGTATTGCTACTACTGCTTTAAGTGCATAACTTATCGTGGTATCCTGGATTTCATCCCGTTAAGGATAGAAATCCGGGATAAAAACTATCCTATGTCCTTCCTCGGGCCTCTAACTATATCTATACCAAAATTCAAGACAATCGGTCAAGCCGTTTTAGCGTAAAGTGGTAACAAACAGACAGACAGACAGACAGAGTTACTTTCGCATTTATAATATTAGTATGGATATGGATATTAATATGGATAACATATGGTCATTACGAGCACCGCCTACCAACTTATCTCTTTTACTTGATAACCATTATTTGGGTAGTTGGGTTGTCTGGGAGAGATCGCTCTATTAGCGATAAGACCGCCTGCTGTATACCTAACAACATGTTTTCCTGATCTTTTTTGTTCTGTTCTTTTTTTCTCTATTGTGTGGTGTTCAATAAAGAGTATTTGTATTGTATTGTAAACTAGTATTAGGTTATTCTTAGATATTTTAAGTTCATTGTTGCCTTGCCAGCTGCGCAGTCCAGTGTTGACTTCCCAAACATTAGTAGCCAGTCTCAGAATGGGGGCTATCGCGTGTGCATTTGCCACTAGAGGCGCTTATGTCGCGTGAGCTCTAATAACATTAACTTTTCTCTGGTTTTGGCGGACTTCGTGATATAAATTATAATTTCTTTAATTTACCTGTTGAAGTGATCTCCTTCGTGACATTATCGCAAATAATAGATTATTTGGCGAAAAAACCGAACAAAACACTGCACAACATTGCGGCATAGCTACTCCATATGATGATAGTTATTTATAATTAATAAACTTAATAAGATTCAAGATTTAAAACTTTGTTTCGGCGCCGAACTTATAAAGTCGCCTTTGACAGCTATATCTCTGGACCTAAGTCAACAGTGGCGCCTTACCCGACTGCGCACCGCAAAGGAGGGTTATGTGTTTACCTGTCTATGTATGTATGTATGTATGTATGTATGTATGTATGTTTGTTCCTTTGTGGCACACTAGAGATCAAACGCGTGGGTCGATTTAAATGAATCATACGTCAATCGATTCGTCTGAATCGCGCGAGTGTCACTGAAGATATGAAATTAATCAAAATTCAAAATGGCGGCCACCAGACGCCATATTGTACAAAATAAAAATATAAAAGTCAACCAACTATGACATGTGAGGTATCGTTGAATAGGTATTTAAAAATTATTATTAGGTTTCTTTGACCATTTTTCAGACAAAAGAACCGTTTATGATTTATAAAGATTCAAAGTTCTGTACTAACCACGTAAAGTAGGTACCTATCCACCCAGTAGTAAATCCGTTCGAATTAGCAACACAGGAAATAATCTAGACCAACGAGTCTTCAAGCAGGTCATGACGACTATAAAATAATAATAATGTTTTTCATAAATCTCAAACTTCAATCAAGTACGTACGCATGTGCAATGTAGTGTACCAGTAGCGTCATCTATCCGTTGACTTGAAGACTTTTAGTTTCGTTATTACATTTAAATTGTCAATAGTGTTATTTACCTACTTAATACAGTAAAATATAACCTAATTGTTTATAGGTACCAATTACACTAGTTAGTACTCAGCGCTCGTAAATAAATAAAATAGCTACCTAATACTCTAATGTAGTACCAGTAGCGCCATCTATCGGTTGACTTGAAGAATTTTAATAGAGTCAGGCTTATGTAGCGTTTTGAGCCGGGTTAGGTCTCTAGAGGGATTAATAATCAGTAATTTAGATCATCGCAAGCTACTTAATAATCCCCACGATAGCAACTCTCTCCATGAAATGACAAGATTGCGGAATTCACGGTCTTATAATCCCTAACTAATAATAAAATCAAAAAAAGTTAATAAAAAAAAACAAAAAACCCGACTGCGTAAAAAACTAAAAAGAAAAAAACAAGACTACTTAGTTCAGTAGTAGCATAGTAGCTAGGATTATGTTAAGTAATATTTACCGTCGCCATCAGATATATGGTAGCGAACAATGTGATCATAAATATCTGGACACGATCTTACTGTCAAGACGTTAGACGACATGCTCAGATATTTCTGATCATTCTTGCTTGCTCATATTACGTCTAATGGCGATCGTACCTACTGAGAAATGACACTATGGAAATAATTTCATGTTCGACACTAACATAAATCAAATATTGATTGCTATTGAGGAGTCTAAAGATGCTTACAGTCGGGACCCATTTAAAATCTAGGTTAAAATGTTACAAATAATGGGTCCCGATAGTAGGCATCTTTAGATTCCATTGAATAACATTGTTTATGGTAAATTATCCGTTTAGCATGTGGTACAACCAAAGCTATAGGTTTTGCTGTATTATTAGCAAATAAGAAAATGTATTACAAATGTTTTGATAGCAATCGCCTGTATTATTATTTTAGTTAACCCGGACTCCTAAAGTTGCATCTCACTGCCAAAGTGTCAAAGGTAAGGTCCATATTGAGTTAAATTTAACTAAGTAGAATGAATTTTTAGTTATATTTTTATTAATTCACAGGTTAAGTTAAATTCATATGCTTGGCGTCCTTAGTTGGCGTCTGACTGATCACTTCATTCAAGTAGAATAAGGGTCGAAAAGTTTGACAAATAAATTTATCTACACTTAAAATGGGGGCACTGTAATCCAACTGCTTGGCACTCAGGGCATATCGCTTTATTAATATGATCTGAGGTTACTATAGGATAAATCCAAGATAATTATATTAAATGAAATTACACAGTTACACGAGGCACGACACGCGGCGGCCACGACGCCACATTGACTTGGAACGTAGTATCTTATATCTTTTCGACCCCAACCACGACGAGCGAACAGACACTGTCTGCCTATACAACATATCTATCAATATATATAAAACAAGAAACTGACTGAGGGAGCGTTCAAGTAGTACGTAACGCAATTTTTTGAGATTTTTGATTCCCCCTCCCCCCATGTACGCCCCCCTCCCCCCTAGTAAAACGTTACGTAACCACCAAGTGACCATTTTTACCTTAAAATCACAATTATGTGGCGTAAAGTACCGGAAACAATGTTACGTAACACGTAGTTCAAACACCCCCTCCCGTCCCTGTAACGCATCGTAACGTTTTACAAGATTTCAAATTCGTTACGTAATACTTGAACGCTCCCTGACTGACTGATCGATCAACGCAGAGCCGAAACTACAGGTCGTAGAGAGTTGGAATTTGGCAAGCAGGTTCGTTAGGGAACGTAGGGGAGCACTCAGAGAGGATTTCCCAAAATTCCTACATTTTTATATTTCTGCGCATACGATGTTGCGGGGAAAAGCTAGTGTAAATATCATGTGTATCAGTCAAAGCGCTGTAATATATAGCCGAGACGTCAAGGTCGAATGAGTTTACCTAACTAATGTGCTAAATTCAATTTGACATCTGTCACCGAGAAAAACATGCTTCGAATCGATAGCTGATTCTGTGGGTAAAATATTGTCAAAACGTTTTGGCTTCCCCGTTTACCTATGTATATTAATAAATAGATTTTTGTCCGCGACTTTGTCCACGTAAAATATTGGAATTGATGACGGTTTACGCGAATCAACTTTCATCCCCTTTATTTCACCCCCTTAAAGGTGAAATATCCAAAAATGCCGAAATACGTGTTCATTCATTTCTAATTAGGCACCTAAATCATAATGTTTTGGTAATTCTAACTTAAAATACTTGAATTAAACCGATAGATATAGATTATAGTGAGTCATTGGTTATTGGTGCACTAGCAAAGTAAAGGCGTTATTCACACTGGAATTAAAATAGTCAACGATGTTTTTGTCAATGTATCATCGCTCACGGGTCACTGTTTCGAGTTGCGACGAATAAAACATGGTGATCTATTAGGTCGTTGCAATTAAAAACATCGTTAAAATACTGACTTCAAGCAATATTCAGAACTGAATCTCAACTTAGGTATCTAATGATTGTCGGTACCCACACAAATAAAATAGATGGAACAATTAATAAAACATTAAATGCAAAAGATTGTTTTAATACAAATATTAGGTATAATCAAGCATAATTCTTAAGTCCTAAATGCATTTGAGAAACATATTTTGGTCCACAGGTCGCAGTTCAGGCTCCGAAGTACAGGAAGTCCTGAAAGTAAAATTAAATAGTTACCATCACCACCTCAGCAGCACAGCCGGCGGCGTTACGTTTGGTCATCCGTTTGCGATACGGATTACGACCTGTAGTTTTCGAGTTCAATACAAAAACAACTGTTCGTAATCTGCGTCGCAAACGGATAGACAAATCACGCCAAACCTACGCGGTCCTGTAATTGGGCACTGCACACACATCTTTGAATGATCTTGATGTTCACTTTCATAGCAAAGCACTGTCCTCTCCGCTTTGCTTGGAAGAAATGTCAGACCACTAGGCTGCCTTCACGGCTCACTTATGTACAGCACGCCACAACTTAGAAGGCGCGTGGACTAAGCAAAAATAGACTGTGCCTCAACTGCTTAAGTGCTTCACCGCGCGCCTTCTAAGTTGTGTCGTACTGTAATTTAGCGGCACAATATACTCAAACTGTGGAAGGTTTGGGTTTGCGCTTATGATTAAATAATCAAAACTGTAGTCATTGATATCTGGGTTCCCGTATAGTATTGTGCTGATAGAAACCAGATAGCACGAACTTATTTGAGGCCTGTTAATAAGAACTAGTGTCAAGGTACTTACGATATAGATGCAGGTCCCGATAATGGCAGCTTTCACATCGAGAGGGGTGTTGGTGGGGAAGGTGATATTGTAGAAGTCTTTGTTTGCGAGAAGCTCGCGTCGCCAACCTTGCCACGTCTTGTGGATATCGCCGACCTGCTGCCTGTTAGTATCAAACAACTGGAAAAAAGATAACAGAAATAGTTATAAGTAGTGTTACCAGGCCGGCCCCATGGTACAGCCGGGTAAAAAGGGTAAATAAAATACTGAAATTATAATAATTATTGGTTTAATTTTCAACCTTTAAACTCTACTAAAAATACAAACAAAAGTGGCCTTAGGCTAGTCAGAAGCTGGGTCGTGGGGTAAATTGGAAGTTTTGGAAAAGCTTTCTTCGCTCGCTCAGATAAAGTATTTTTTTATATTTAAACGAAAACGTTATGGAGATCAAGGAGGGCGCCACCGGCGAGATCAGCCGGAATAAATGAAAAAGAATAGGAGTACTTCCCCGTGCACAGTGTGGAAACCTCGGCGCAGTACCCGATGGTCCCTTCAGCGGAAGTAGGCAGGAAGGCCAAGCCAAGGGCCGTATAAAGGGCTCAGGAAACCTCAGCGGCTCCGAGCAGCATATATAATCAAGGGTGAAGTTAACCCCTGTAACAATATGTATGAAATTAGTATTAGTAGGGTCGCTTCGCTTTCATTTAGAAGATATCTCCATGAACTTTGGCGTAGGCCTTGTCGCTGTAGAAGAAGACTTACCCAAGGGGGAAAATGGTTCAGCTTACGGTTGACCAGGGTTGAAATTCGGTCGATACAAGACGTCATTTCTTTAAACAATTCGAATTTATCGGCCCTTTATAAAAATAGATGTAGGATTTTATTTAAAAGACATCAAACGCAGTCCTGGAATAAAATGAATTGAAATCGAATTAATATTCTAAAATTACAATACGAAGCGTTTTTACGTCTGACAACACGAAACAAATTCTCATCGAAAACGAGCGAGGCGATGGACACAGAGGTCATTCGGCTTTAAGATTGAAAATCGAATCCGGAAACCTGATACCGATCGATCAAAAAAAGTAGTTCAAAATAATAGGAAAAGGGGTAGGGGGTTTGAAATAAATGTGTAACAGTACCTCCCAACCCGAGGAAAATTTGGACTCAGGCCAAATTTTTGCTGGACCCCAGCAACTAACTCTAACAATAGAAAGCAGAACTGCCCTGACAGTCTCTGGCTATGCAGCACGAAGTTTCACGCCGACGGCTGCATATCCAACGGCTAAACCAGTCAAATCCCCAATACGAAGTACCTAGCTATGCAGCACGAAGTTTCACGCCGACGGCTGCATATCCAACGGCTAAATCAGTCAAATCCCCAATACGAAGTCCCTAGCTATGCAGCACGAAGTTTCACGCCGACGGCTGCATATCCAACGGCTAAATCAGTCAAATCCCCAATACGAAGTCCCTAGCTACGCAGCACGAAGTTTCACGCCGACGGCTACATATCCAACGACTACCGTAAAAATAAAACAAAACAAGAACGTTAGTCACCCTATAAAGTGAGCATGGATGCTGGCGGCGCAACGGGGTGTGGTCAGCACCGGGCTGCGCGTCCAACGGCCACAACAGAATGTTATCCCTGAAGAGAAAAAAAAGAAAAAACACCACCACCAAAATCGAACCCACATACTAGGCTCGGGCTGAAAGAAAAAAAAAATATAATATAGTTTATCGTAACAAATCTCACAAGACATGTCTCGAAGTTACATTTCTGCGAGAACGAAATATTGATCCCATAGAGGAGGATGGAAAAAAAAAAATTAATCACCCTTGAGGTTTTGGATATGCCAAGATCCTAAGTTTTTCCCACTAGCTACATCTTCCAACTCGTACACTAAAGGCGAACGTTTACAAACAACACGACATTTTAAATACTTAGGGGCTAACTTAGCCATGTAAAATTTACTAGCGTCACTCAAAGGAAATGTTTTCTTCCATACGATATCACCAACCTGATACTCAACAGTTTGTCTCCTTTGATTGTAATATCGCGCGCCCTTATTATGTGCTCTTTTTAAAGCTGAAGCTACCTTCTCGAACACATCCTTCAAACCCCCCAATCTCGAAGCGTAATCATCACGTGAGGCCATTGAAAGGTCTACCTGTGAGGACTTTTGGTCGCCATAAACTGTACCACAGGGGACGGCTTCACGCCCGTGAACCAGGAAATAGGGAGTGAATCGAGTGGATTCATTGACTGTAGTGTTCAAGGCAAACTGAACTTTAGGTAACGTGGTATCCCAGGATCGATGATCATCCTGTACCATAATGGAGACAGACGTCATGACGGTTCGATTGTACCTTTCGACCGTATTCACTTGTGGACAATATCGAGGTGTAAAATGAATTTGTGGAACATCGTATTTCTGAAACAAGGCTTTCAGCTCGCTGCCAGTGAATTGCGTTCCATTGTCCGCAATCACTGTACGCGGTATACCGTGTTTGAGAAAGACTTCATCTTCTAGGCGCTGGCAAATGGCTTTACCAACAGCACGTCTGAGGGGAAATAAAAAGACATACTTCGAAAAGCAACATACCACAGATAGAATAAAGGTAAAGCCCGCCCGAGAACGGGGAAGGGGGCCAATCAAATCCAGGCTTAAGGTTTCAAATGGTCGGGTACATACCTTGGGGTCGCCCATGAGACCTTGAGGAGGCTTCTGCGAATGCTTATAGGCAGTGCAGACGTCACAATTCCGGACCAAATCTGACACATCTTGATACATGCTTGGCCAATAATAATGCTGGGACAAGCGTTTATAAGTTTTAAACACTCCTAAGTGCGAGAGTGCATCGCAGTGACAAGACGTCAACAGTTCCTGGCGACGATCAGAGGATACAATCTCTTTCCAATCAAACTCGCTGGGAAATTTAAATTTATTTTTAGAAAAACGGAACAATTTATCATTTTTTATAGTGTAATTTGGACACGAAGCGGGGAACTGTTTACATCTTTGAAGAAGCTTGTTGTACCATTCGCATCCGGTACGTATTTCCATGACAGGTACGGCACGAGACAAGGCATCTGGGATAACGTTCTCTCTCCCTTTCCGGTGAACGATTTCAAAATCATAAGGAGACAAGCGACATCCCCAACGGGCTAACCGGCCTGTCGGATTTGACAAATTGAAGAACCACTTCAGGCTAGAATGATCAGTTATTATTTTAAAGCGTGGACCACCTTCCAAGTATGGACGGAAATGTTCAACCGAAAAGACGACAGCTAACGCCTCCCTCTCTGTAGCCGAATAATTGCGCTCAGCTTTGTTCAGTGACCTGCTAGCGAAGGCGATCGGATGTTCTTGACCGTCATCCAGCACTTGAACAAGAGTCCCGGCGACACCAAATCCTGACGCGTCACAATGTACAGAGAATGGTTTAGAAAAATCTGGACACGCCAAGACCGGGGCGGACACTAGTGCAGACTTTAAATCATTGAAAGCTTTGTCGGCTTCATCTGACCAAGAGAAAGGAGGGGCTCCTTTACGCGTGCTAGTCAATGCGTTAAGGGGCGCTGCTTTAGCACTAAAGGATTCTATAAATCTGCGATAATAAGACGCGGTACCCAAGAACATCTTAACTTCCTTTCGTGAGGTAGGTGTGGGATAGTCAACAATTGATTGGATCTTAGAAGGATCAGTGTGAAGGCCACGTTCATCTACCACAAATCCGAGGTATTTTAACTCATTTCGGAAAAAACAGCATTTCTGGAAATTAATGGTTAAGTTGGCAAATTTCAATCTGTCCAAGACGCGAGATAGCAAGGAAATATGTTCGTCAAATGTTTTACTGACGACAATAATATCGTCCAAATATACAAAGAGTCGGCCATTAAATTCTGGCCCAAACAATTTATCCATCAATCGTTGTTGAGTGGCGGGAGCACCCGTTAAACCGAAACACATAACTTTAAATTGGAACAGCCCGCGTCCAGGTACAGTAAACGCGGTGCGCTCCTTTGACGAATCATCCAAAGGAATTTGCCAGAACGCACTTTTCAAATCAATTGAAGAAAGAAATTTAGCATCTCTCAATTGATCTAGGATACCAGCAATATAGGGCAACGGATACGCATCGTGCTTACTCAACGAGTTCAACTTTCGACTGTCGATACAAAAACGTAATTCGCCGTTAGATTTGGGAGTAAACAGCGTAGGGTTATTCCAGGCGCTGGCGCTAGGTTCGACGACGTCTTGCGCTAACATTTCGTCTAACTGTTTGTTCAACTCGACTAACCGGTGAGGTGATATTGGGTAATAACGCTGTTTTACCGGCGCACAGTTTCCAGTATCGATGGTGTGAGTAAGAAGATTGGTACGACCTAATCCTTTCCGATCGAATGAAATTTCGTCAAATTTCTGTATAAGGTCGCCAGCGATTACACGTTGATCGGGGGTCAACCGATCAAAAGAGTGCAGACGAACTTCATGTACCCTATATCCGGTAGAGTTAGGATTATCCAAGGTGTAATCATCAAACAAGCTAGGTGCTATTCCAAAAACTTTCCAAAAATCAACACCTAGTATAAGGGGAGTGGTAACATCCGGTATAAAGTAAAATTTTATGATCCGAGTCAAACCTTTAGCCTTGACCGGCAAGCAAACAGAACCACAAACCTTTGCCTGGGAGTCGTTGGCGGTGGAGATGTAGGTTAGGTCATCACAACCGTCAATAGTGACACCCCAAGATGCAAAAAGGTCAGATAAGTCAGATCCTAGAATAGAAATTGAGGACCCTGAATCCAACAATCCATAGAACGTTTGATCGAATATATCAATAGAAATATGCGGTCGATCGTCATTCCGATCAATAAAATTCCGAACCGCTGAAACAGAAGGAGAAACGAAAGCATTAAGCTTTTTAAAATTAGTCTTCCTATCAACATCCACCAAAGGGGTCTGATGCATATCATCATTAGAACCCGATAGTTTTACATTCAGACGGTCCGGGTCTTCTAGTTTTTTGGACTCTCAGAGGAGTTATTGCCAACGTCACTAGGACCCGAGACACTCGCAGAACAGTTAGGACATGAAGGTCGCTTGAAACCTTCCCTACCACATCGGAAGCACACTATAACGCGCGAGGGGCAGCCACGCAAATCGTGCGTGTCCACTCGACAACGAGGGCAGAAGCGCTTGGTCGTAGCTACCTCAACCCTAGGCTTCGCAAGAGACTTGCAACATAAATCCACAGCTAAAGAGCTGGAAGAAGGTTTAGGGGGCTCAACAAAGGAGTTGGCCCGTTGCCAGCTGTTCTCAAGAGCACGGCAAACATTTTTAAGTTCCGTCAAGGAAGAAACAGTATGTATAGCGATAGGCACCGAATATTCAGGCCTCAGGTTCAGGCTAATAATATCAAACTTTTCCTCGTCGGAAAGCTGTTTTGATAACCTACCAAAGTAATTTTGCATTATACTGATATACGACGAGATGCACTCGTGCGGACCTTGTGTACGATTGCGAATCTCCTTGAGCAGTCGCCGGTCATAATCGAAGGGTAAGAATTCTACTAAGATAGCCGCGCGTAGTTGTTGCCAGGTACCAACTTCGGACTTGACTCCTCGGAACCACAGCAAGGCGTCACCCTCGAACAATTCAACCGCTGACGAAAACAACTGCTGCTCTGAAATTTGTCGCGACCCGCACAGTTCCTCCAAACGCTGTAAAAAAGCCTTCACGCAGGACTTGCCGTTGAATTTCAGATTCAGAGAACTGATGGTGTGAGGTTTAGCAAAAACCGGTACAACTGGTGCTACGTTTACATTCGAAGCCAAATCTTCGGACCCTGGGTCTTCATATTGAGAGTTACTAGTTTTAAAAATTGAAAACATATTGTCCAATTTTGAAAGTAAACGGTTCAGTTTGTCAGTCAGTTCTGAATGTCCAGTATCATCGGAAACAATCCGAGTCAATCGGTGATAGACGTGGTGAGCGAGTGCTTGAACCCTATTTAAAGTTTTTAAGGATAATGGGCGCGCAGTGCTGTCAGTTAATTTCGCCAATTCCTCCAATTTACCCGCAATAGTATTTAATTCTAAGTTAACATCTCCATCAAAGGTACATATCTCATCAGAAGGTACATCTTTAGAAAGCTTACGGATCTGAGTCCTCAACGCCTTTACATCGTCAGCGGGGGTCGCGTCCCTAATGGACACTTCATACTGAAGTTCGTCCTTATGTAATAAGTTAAACGCAATAGGCCGCTCTTCCATTGTAATTATATAATAGCAAAAGCTCAAAATGCAACAGCAGTAGTAACCGTATATGGGATTAAATGAAATTCACAAAAGCAAAAAAAAATTTTTTTTTTTTTTGCCAACCGTACATACACAAGATATGTCCAAAATGCAAAACTGCAAACACAAAAGCCAAGAAAACCAGCAGTAAAAGATTTTACAAACACTTGGGTTTTTTTTGTTTTTTTTTCTGACTGTACTAAAGTTGTTCTGTTGACCCTACTAAAGGTATTTTCCACCCAACAATGCTATAAGAGATTTAATTTAATATTATATTGTTTTAATTTAATACAACAAAATTTAATTTTAATTTCCTCCGGGGTAAGCAAGTAGCCAATAATAAGATTTAAACTTATGAAAAGTGAATATTTATGACAACTGTAATATAACAAAAACACTGTTAAATAGTATGAAGTTAAATATCAACTTTGGTACCAGATTAAAAATAATATTAATTTAATTATTAAAGATAAAATTTTGGTGCTGACTGTACTTGTCTAAATATACACAAATATCTTTAAATGGTTTAGTAGACTATCTAAATTGAATTAACTGAATTATGGAGGTGAAAAACAAGATTAAGTTATGGAAAGAAATGACCATGTGTTCATAACCTAAACATGAACATGAAAAATCACTGAATAAATACAGTAGCAGCTTAGTTCAAAAGCAATAGTCAATGTAACAACGAATATTTCACAGTAAAGGTGTAAGATAGCCTTAATGTTTCAATAAATCAGTATGAAAAAACCAGAAATGTAAATGTTTCACTGTACCTTAACTAAATAGCCAAAAGCGCATCAATATAGTGGTTCAACCAACACTTTCTCATAAAATGAACAATAAAGAAGGTTCCAGAATGAATTTCCAACACAAGCACTATTAAATATCTTAGTATAAGTTTTAAATTGTAAAATGAAGTTGGCCGTAAAAGTATTTTCTTTATAAAAACAATTTAAGCAGTAAATTTAGAAAATATGCAAATGCTTTATGAATTTGTACACCCATGAAATCAAGAGCGCCAGGTAGCTAACTTGTGCATGTAGCAAACACCAAGTATTTATTATTATTATTATTTAAAATAAAAGAAGCAAAGCTTTTCCAATTTTGTTGTAGCAAAAGACACAACAAATTTCCAATTTAGACCCGCGTTGGTGCGACACTGTTACCAGGCCGGCCCCATGGTACAGCCGGGTAAAAAGGGTAAATAAAATACTGAAATTATAATAATTATTGGTTTAATTTTCAACCTTTAAACTCTACTAAAAATACAAACAAAAGTGGCCTTAGGCTAGTCAGAAGCTGGGTCGTGGGGTAAATTGGAAGTTTTGGAAAAGCTTTCTTCGCTCGCTCAGATAAAGTATTTTTTTATATTTAAACGAAAACGTTATGGAGATCAAGGAGGGCGCCACCGGCGAGATCAGCCGGAATAAATGAAAAAGAATAGGAGTACTTCCCCGTGCACAGTGTGGAAACCTCGGCGCAGTACCCGATGGTCCCTTCAGCGGAAGTAGGCAGGAAGGCCAAGCCAAGGGCCGTATAAAGGGCTCAGGAAACCTCAGCGGCTCCGAGCAGCATATATAATCAAGGGTGAAGTTAACCCCTGTAACAATATGTATGAAATTAGTATTAGTAGGGTCGCTTCGCTTTCATTTAGAAGATATCTCCATGAACTTTGGCGTAGGCCTTGTCGCTGTAGAAGAAGACTTACCCAAGGGGGAAAATGGTTCAGCTTACGGTTGACCAGGGTTGAAATTCGGTCGATACAAGACGTCATTTCTTTAAACAATTCGAATTTATCGGCCCTTTATAAAAATAGATGTAGGATTTTATTTAAAAGACATCAAACGCAGTCCTGGAATAAAATGAATTGAAATCGAATTAATATTCTAAAATTACAATACGAAGCGTTTTTACGTCTGACAACACGAAACAAATTCTCATCGAAAACGAGCGAGGCGATGGACACAGAGGTCATTCGGCTTTAAGATTGAAAATCGAATCCGGAAACCTGATACCGATCGATCAAAAAAAGTAGTTCAAAATAATAGGAAAAGGGGTAGGGGGTTTGAAATAAATGTGTAACAGTAGTAAGTATAGTTCTGTCTAAGACCTACATGTATCAATCATCATTGTGTCAGCCAATGTAAACAGCTGGATCGAGGCGCCAGTCGGTCCAGTGCTCCTGGTACCTGCTAGAATCTTCAGGATAGCTCCAATTTCTTTTTCCAGGAAAATATACCAAAGTCCAGCTTAAATTGTATTAGGTCACCTCCAAGACTCGCCAGTCGGTCCAGTGCTCCTGGTACCTGCTAGAATCTTCAGGATGGCTCCAGTTTCTTTCTCCAGGAAAATATACCTAAGTCCAGCTTAAAACTAACTACATTGAATACACCGATACTACTCCACCTGACAGACAATTTCTTACCCTAAAGTGTATTTCACCGGTGATCGTTCCGGATCCCTTGGCCTTCAGGAAAGGCTGGCCGTCGGCGTCGCTGATGGTCAGCACGGGCTTGCACCAGGTCAGTTGATGGCGCACCACGCTGACTTGCTCGCCGTGCATCATCACGTACATCTTTTCACTACTGCAGACATCGGCCCGGCGGAGATGGACCAACTAGAATGAAGCAATAGATTTCTCCTGCTGGTTTTATGAAGTCTCTGCAAGACGCTTCGAGTACGAGCCTAGTCTAAGTAGTAGCATAAATACAAAGATGGCATTTCATATTTGAATCTTCGAAAAAAAAATACATCTTCTTCTTATATATAAAAATGAATTTCCGTGTGTTAGTCTGGCTAAGGCCAATTTGGCTGTTTTATTTTTTATTTTTATTCCCTGGGCTTCTGAGGTTTGGAAAGAAAAAGAAATGGGAAAAGTGTAAAAGGACAGCTGAAAAAAGACGAATAACTTTGTATGAGGATTGCCTTCAGTCAGGTGATACGAAGTTCACCGGGCTAACTAGTCTTATATATATATAAAAATGAATTGCCGTGTGTTAGTCTGGCTAAGACTCGAGAACTGCTGGACCAATTTGGCTGATTCTTTTTGTTTTATTCCCCGTGATTCAGGGAAAGTTAAGAAAAGAATTAGCCAGTTAAAATGACAATCCGAGATAAGAAGTTCACCAGGCCAACTACTTTTTAATCCTACTTAGGTCCACCATGTTGCTTAAACACTAACACGTTGGAGGGAACCTCGAGATTAGCGGCCTTGATGCAAGTGAGCCTTAGAGGCAAAGGGTTTTAGTTGAGTTTTTTGCCTCTATCTTCACGGATACTGTACAAGTACACACCTGTGTGTTGTCCACATCTAAGAGGTTGATCTTGAACCTTCTGTCCCGTCCGCCTATGTACTTGGTGAGGGTACTGGAGTCCTCTTTGGCGTACAAAACGACTTCGCCATCTGGCGAAAGCACTGTGTACTTGTTCTCTGCGAGTCGTGTGGCCTGCTGCCTCACGTGGACCATGTCTAGTGACTCCAGTCGCGTGACGCCTAGAATACAGAGTGGAACAATTTAATTATATTCTGACAATATCCTGCGGGGTATATCGGAAAAGCTATGTATGTAGGTAAATGACCAGGTGGCGCTTTACAGGCGATGTATAGGTATACACTTTTTTATACCAATGGTATTTGCCTATACGAGCGCACAGCCCACGTTGGTACTTAAATGGTCACAGCGGCCCATGGACACCGAAATCCTATGATTTCCCATTAAGAAACCATAACATCTCGAATGCGTTGCCTACCCTGAGGCCTAAGATGCCACCTCTGATGATGATACCTCTGTGCCAGAAATTTCACCTATCTACACCACATTTAACACTTATTTCGTAATAAGGCGAACGCTAAACCAGTCAAGTTTGTCCTTCTAGGTTTATTTACCTTCATCGTCATTTAGGCCGAAAGACGTCCACTGCTGAACAAAGCCCTAAGCCAAAGCCCCAAGGCGCGCCACGCAGACCGGTCCTGTACCACTCGCATCCATCGGGTTCCCATGACCCTTATCAGATCGTCGCTCCGTCTTATTTGATGCCTATCGACAGCTCGTCTCCTGGTTCGCGAACGCCACTCGAGAACTTTCTGGCCCCATCGACCATTTACCTACCTACTTTTATTTAACTTTGAAGGACAGTAGGGCTTTGCTAGCTCTGGGCAGGTTCACTTTATATGAATGAAAAACGGAGACTTTTGCAATAGGAAATTGTTAAGTTTTTAGTGACGATGCTTACCTGGCCCACTTGAGCTTGCCATCGTTCAACTTGATTCACTTCACTTCAAGTTTCAGTCAATTCGGTCTTTGCTAGGTCAAGGAATGATCTGAAAAAGGGCCATTTTCAATCAGTGGACGATGGCGTCATTAATGAATAAGTATATTTGGCTACAAAAATACATGATACTCTAGTCCTAAAAGTTAACACAAAATTGTAAATCCAAAAATAATTAAGTTCCCTAAAAAAATAACTTTATTATATATCAAAACTTTGGTTAGCTGTTGTAGGTATCTAAAGGACAACTAGATTTCCCGCAGATGAAGTGGCGGGAAAAAGCTATAGTGGGTAATTATATAATACTGACGCGCTCTTATACTTACATCAACAGATTCGCGTTAAATGAGTGACATCTTTCGAACACGCTGTATCATCATATTTTTACATATTATTGCATCATCATCATCATCATCATTTCAGCCGAAAGACGTCCACTGCTGGACATAGGCCTCCCCCAAGGCTCGCCACTTAGACCGGTCCTGTGCTACTTGCTTCCACCGTTTTCCCGCGACCTTCACGAGGTCGTCGCTCCAACTTGTTGGAGGCCTACCGACAGCTCGTCTCCCGGCTCGCGGACGCCACTCGAGAACTTTCCGGCCCCATCGGCCATCAGTCCGCCAGCAATGTGCCCCGCCCACTGTCACTTAAGGTTCGCAATTCTTCGGGCTATGTCGGTGACCCCAGTTTTATATTATTGCATACTTAAGTCTTATCGCAACGTCACATGCGATCTGGAACTTATGCATTATGCTGTGTTTGACTGCAGTTTTTTTTTAAACCTATGACAGTGAAAGCTATGTCAATATTATACCTAGGTATTATATTTTGCAGCAGAACCAGGCATTTACTGAGTGAGCCTCAGGCTAATACAAAATCAATGTTTTACACACATCTTCTTCAAACCAAACCCCTGTCTCATACTTCTAATTTAATAAAAAGTGTTTTTATTTAATTATACTCTATGCCAATGTATGTAGATGATTTAATTAATCACAATGAACGATAACGAAGCAAATTTTTAGTGAGCTAATTTTAATAAAAAAGGAAATGCAATGAACTATTTATCGTCAACTGAATTAAAATCAACTGGTTTATATTATCAATTCAAAGTCACCTGTATTATTAGCGGCGGGAGAACGCAGCGGTATGGTAAGACCTCATCAGTGACTTCAAATAACAGACAATGTACACCGACCAACTTAATTCAATTGATAAAAAATAATATAAACAAGCCTTTGCATGTGGTACAACCAAAGCTAACACTATTGGATTCTGCTGTATTTAATAGCAAATAAGAAAATGTAATACAAACGTTTTGATAGACATAATCTGTGTATTATAGTTGTAGTTAACAGATCTTAAATTAAAATGTACCTATAGTTAAAATGGGGGCACTGTTATTCCAACGGCTAGGCACTCAGGGCATATCGCTTTATTTTTTTTATCTGAGTTTGCTGTAAAGAGAAATTTTATATTACGCAGCTACACGCGAGGCGACTGGCGGCGGCGGCCGCGACGCCATGTTAACTGGGAACGTAGTTTTCCTTTTTGACCCTGACCACGAACGCTTTCGCTATATAGGTAGGTGCGGCAGCGCAGCAAACAGACAGGCCTACATATACACGTACGCGTATATGTATGTATTACGTACGTAAATTGCAATGTGCATTGTTTATCGCCGGTATCTGTACACATTATACATATACTAGCTTCTGCCCGCGACTTCGTCCGCGTGGAATTCGGTTATACGTATTACGGACTTAATGCTACAAGCATTTTCTACCAGTCAACCTTGGGGTGAAACTGAGAACATTTACTTTGGAGCAAAGAAGTACGTAGGTACATGATATCAAGTATGAAAAAAGTAATCCAAGTCATAAAGTATTATGACTTACAGAACTTCCATGAATTGTTCAAGCGCAACAACAACACGCTTCTGCGGGGACATCAGCTCAAATTGCTAACAGAGCGCTTTATCATATCAGAAATCCTCGGAAACATTTCTTAAGCAACAGAGTGATTCATTCATGGAACAAGCTGCCAAAAGACGTAATTTCAGCACAGAGCATTAACCAGTTCAAGAACAGACTTGACAAATTCTTAAACAGGTCAAGAAATACTTAAATTGAGAACAACTGGGATACAGGCATTTATCAGTTGATCAACTGCCTGCCTGTCAATATAATACAATAATAATAATAATAAATTATATACTAAAACCTTCCTCTTGAATCACTCTATCTATTTAAAAAAAATCGCATGAAAATCTGTTGCGTAGTTTTAAAGATTTAAGCATACATAGGGATATAGGGACAGAGAAAGCGACTTTGTTTTATACTATGTAGTGATATGAGGAGTTTTTTGCCGAGGGGAGTCGTGTTCCGTCGCTTCTGAACGGTGACTCCAGAGTGCGCCTCACGACGCACAAGTAATCGTGTTAGTTTTTAAGATTCATTTTAATATGTATGTTAGTCGTTTTAAGGTATATGTAATATGGGCCTAGATGCCTGAAGTAAAATTTATTATTATTTATTATTAGCAGCAATGAAATCGTCACGTTGTAAAGGATTTTCCAGACAAAGTGACCCGATTTCGTTGCTGTTGAGTGTGTACAGATACCGGGGATACAATTACAATGCGCTCCGATCTTTGGAAAGAGACTACTTATCTGGTGAAAGAGATCTGTTTACGATGATTTCCGAACATCGTATCAACCATCAGTTCGTTTCGTATAAAAAATTACTTCAAGTTGACATGCAAATGTTATATTATCTAAAAAAGCTGTTGCAACTAACCCCTAAGTTATAATTCAACTAGCTTCTACCCGCGACTTAAGGGTCCCCAGTACGCACGGCGTTTCTCAACTTTTCATACAAACTTAATTTCGCTTTTATTCCCAAATTACGAAACAGATTCACTCGAAACTTGGTACACATAATGAAAACATTATTGTCAGTGTCCAAAATTAGTAAAAGTCGTGGTAAAATAAAACACAATTAAACTACAGCCAAAAAACTGAATTTTGAAGTTTGTATGGAGGAAACTAAAATGGTCCTAGTTTCTTTGTTATTCAATCTATTACAATCAAAGTGTATTTTGGACACTACTCTGCTCCACTATTACTTGTAAGATTTGGTGCCAATCTGATAAGTATTATGCGAAATAAAACGGTAACTACGTTTGTATGGAGAAAGGAGCATACTGGGGACTTAATAATCTCGTGTGCGGTATTGTACAGATTATTTAAGTCGCAGGCAGAACTGAAGCTAGTTGAATTATAACTCAGAGGTTAGTTGCAACAGCTTTCTATAGATACCTAAGTATATAAAATTTGCATGTACTTACCTACTGTACAAGTTGTACAGGGTTTCCCTCTTATTCCCATACTTGCCATCATATACCTAATTTAAATGTAATAATAATAATTATTGGGAAATTTCACACAAATTGACTTAGTCCCAAGCTAAGCAAAGCTTGTACCACCTATGGGTGCTAGACAACGATATAAATACTTATATCGAGAAATACATACATATATCGAGACATGGCCGAGATCCGCAGCTTTAGGAGCCTTTCATCGTAGCTTGTATGGGCGTCCTGGGAACGGGCTGGGGAGATTATATATATGGCACTCATGGACCGATCTGCAAAGCACGTGATGCCTGTACTGGAGTTAGCCTGTAGTTAGGATCTTGTCCTGAACTGTTCTCTCTGAATTACCAATGACAAGCCAGCCCGTGACGTTCGTTAGACGGTCTATATCCAAACTCGAATATCATCAGTGCTTTGCATTCCGCCACTACCAAAGTAGGTTACATAACCAGCACAGCCAGGATATGGAAACCCGCATCAGCATCAAAGAACAGGCGTCCCCACACATGTATAAATACTGAACATCCATGACTCGGGTACAAACATTCGTACTCATCACACAAAGTTTGCCCCTAGCGGGAATCGAATCCGCGACCGCTGGATCAGTGGGCAGGGTCATTACCAACTGAGCCAAACTTGTCGTCAATTGGAGGTTTGAACAACCTCATCCGCGAAGTAATTCAAAGATATGTGTGAAGTCCTTAATCCGCACTGGGCCCACGTGGGGACTAAGCCCAAACCCACACGTGATGAGAGGAGGGTTGTGCCTTGCAGTGGACGTAAAGGCCGTTCCCTGACCCAGGATCGTCAAATTGCTCATGTAAGATTATACTTTTCTACCAAACGTTAAAAGTAAAAATTTATAAAAAAAAAGTTAATTAAAAAAACAAAAAACCCGACTGCGAAATAAACTAAAAAGAATAAAACAAGACTACTTAGTTCAGTAGTAGCTAGGATTATGTTAAGTAATATTTACCGTCGCAATATATGGTAACAATGTGATCATAAATATCTGGACACGATCTTACTGTCAAGATGTTAGACTACATGCTCAGATATTTCTGATCATTCTTGCTTGTTTATTTTTAACATTTTAACCTAGATTTTAAATGGGTCCCGACTGTAGGCATCTTTAGATTCCTCAATAGCAATCAATATTTGATTTGTTAGTGTCGAACATGAAATTATTTCCATGGTGTCATTTCTCAGTAGGTAAGATCGCCATTAGACGTAATATGAGCAAGCAAGAATGATCAGAAATATCTGAGCATGTAGTCTAACGTCTTGACAGTAAGATCGTGTCCAGATATTTATGATCACATTGTTCGCTACCATATATCTGATTGCGACGGTAAATATTACTTAACATAATCCTAGCTACTAGGCTACTACTGAACTAAGTAGTCTTGTTTTTTTCTTTTTAGTTTTTTACGCAGTCGGGTTTTTTGTTTTTTTAATTAATTTTTTTTTATACGGTGTCAGTATGTCACTTAAACCGACACGAGGTGACACCGCACGTTTCCCGAATATTCTGCCGTCGGAATAATGTGTCATGCGAGCTGAGCGACAATGAAAAATAAAAATGTTTGCCAATTCATACATTTGGCGTTACGCACATTTGTTGTTAGTTAAGGTAACCTACAAATTGCATGTCACGGTGTCAACTTATTTTTACCATTCTATTGCAGAGGTATTTTTTGAAGCTTCAATTATGATATGATTTTTAAAATATTTATAAGAAAATTGAAGAAAGACGTTGAGGACAACACAAAACCAACGAATATATCTAAAACGTACTTAAAGCATAGACATAAATAATACTTCGTATGGACCCGGCCTAACGTAGATACATGTCATGTTTCCCTACTTCATTGGTGTCCAATCCAAAGTTAAACTTGTATCGTGACACTAAAGCTGGGTCACATTTTTCCAACGAGACGAGTTTTTAGATACTGAGAAACAGTTTCGAAAAAAGTTTTTTTAAAAACGCTTATTGTCACGCACGCTCGGTGACAGAACTTTGGATTGGACACCGTGGAAGTGGGGACATATTACGTGTACGTTAGACCGGGTCTATATTATTTACGTCTATGACTTAAAGGAAAAAGGTCCAAGAATGAATGAAAGTTTATAAACCCCATGTCGATAATAAACTGCCATGAAATACAATAATGAAATTAAGTTTTTAAAAAAAACTAAAGCTTTTCGTAAATGACAAAACGTATCATTCTGTTAGGGAATGTTTAAACGATTATTTTTGTATGTAAAGATATTATTAGGTAAGTGGTTTATTATTATTTTTATATAAATTCCTTACTTTAAATTGCCTTGCCTATTAAGGGGCAAATGTGTGTTCTTACCATCCTGTAACTAGGTACGTCATTTGTAAAGCAATAAACTATATGAGTATTGTGGAGACTGGCCGAGTATAACCGGTGAGTTGACTTTTCTTTCGAAAATAGGTATTTTTAAGCGTAGAATTGTTTAGTTCCATTTCTTGAGTCTTTTTATAGCTCTTGTAAAATAATGATCTCTAAAAATATAATATGAATTTCAAGTAAAGTCTATTTATTAATTAATTAGGGAAGTGTTAGGGCAGTGTTAGGACCAGTCTCTCTGCGAGATATAGATTTCTTAATTAGCTAGACATCATCCTGGTGCCCAGCGAGTCTCCGTGTCTTCAAGTTCCACTGCTGATCTCCGTGCCTACAGCATCTACGTGTGCTAACACCAACCCCCCCCCCCCTCCCCCCTACAGTATATACAACAACAAACTATGTATCTACTTAATGCAATGTAATGTTATACTAACTACTATCATCGAAACGCATCATGGCCTAAATTTACATAGCTGATGATTATAATCATGTCGATGATGAATTATAATAAATTTCAAACAACTGCAATAACGACATGCAAGGCTCATAATAACGATCACACACAACCTGCTTATTTCAGAAATATGAAAGACGACGTTATAATAACATCTTCAGACGTTAAGCTTCAATATAATTCGCTCTTCAGTTGAGCATCCAATATGTCTGGGAAGGGACTTAGAACCTACATAGTTACCTAAGTACAGTCAACGGAAACTACACTAAGCATGTAAGCTTAATTTTGGGAACGAAAGAGGGAAGATTCTGGAATAAGTAATTTTTTGAGGCTGTCATCTTTTTACCACTAGTTAGTTAGTAGTTCCAGTACGTAATACGTATTTGACAACATTTTTGAGGTAAATACCTCAATTCAATTCAATTCAATCATTTATTTAGCAAATTGGCCACATAGCGGCACTTTTACACGTCAGAAAAAGAATTTACCAGCGCTTCCTAGACCCATTGCTTGAGAAGAAGCGCCGCAACAAACCCAAGCAGAAGGCCTTTTTTCAAAATTTACAAAATTTACATTACTTGTATAAAATATACATATAGGTACGTACTAAAATTACATTGAAGGGATGTATAGTCCCTAACTTAAACTTAAATCTAAGATCTTAGAGATGTATAGTCTCCAAGGGTCCAGAAAAAAAAATATATAAAAAATTATGGAGATGGCCTCCATTGTCAAATAAATATAAATAACCTAACCTAGGAAATCACGGCTCGTATGGCATCGCGGTCGAAATAGGTATGTATAATAACATAGATAGTATTTACCTTTGCAATTTAGTTTCTAAAACGTACAATAACATACATATACACATTAAACAAAACTATAATTATCATGGTAAAAATATGTTGACGTGAAATCAGCCTACTTTACTTTGTTTAGTGAGAAATACTGAGAATGTAACAAATAAACTTGAATATCAATTATCAAGCGGCAGAAAAAAGTCCCAATCCGCACTGGGCCCGCGTGGGGACTATAGCCCAGCAGTGGGTCGCAGATAGGCTGTAGTAGTAGTAGTAGTAGTAGAAAAAAGTTTCCTTTCGCAGTTTTCTCCCCGAATGTACCCTAATAATACCTATTGTCGGTAGACTACGCGTTCGCGATAGCAAGCCCGTTGAGCCGCACATAATATTGTAGTAATGATGCATGAGAAGTATAGCAGAACACAACTCAGAAGGCGCGTGGCGAAGCACTTATGCCGTTGATGCAGAGTTTGTTATTGCTTAAGAGGGTTTATTCCAAAATTGGCAACGTCGCATACAGCTGTCAAATGTTTCACTGTTATTATTAATTTCTCAATGTTACTGAATTAAAAAAGAAGTTATCATTCTATGATTGAATGACGAGTCTCGTTTTATATTTGTTGGTTAGGCATGCAAATGATAAGATAACATTAAAATGCATGGAAAATGCGATGGAAAGTTTTCAAAAGATAGTACTCCCATAATCCTAAAATTTTCGTGTTCCTATGGTAATTGTTGCAATCCATACTTAATGTTTTATTCAACCATAGAGCGATAATTCATGTTTTCATTCAGTAATATTCATAAATTAATCAAAACAGCGAAATATTTGACAGATATTTGCGACGTTGCCAACTTTCGGAGTAAACCCTCTTAATCCGCGCGGCTTCTAAGTTGTGTCGTGCTATACCAGTACGCTCCTTTCTCCATACAAACGTAGTTATATTTTAATTCGCAAACGTTACGTTTTAATCAAATTGGCATCAAATTTTACATGTAATAGTGGAGCAGAGATATTATCGCCTAAAATACACTTTGATTGTAATACATTGAATAACAAAGAAACTAGGACCATTTTAGATTTCCTCCATACAATCTTCAAAATTCAGTTTTTTCTCGGACACACACAATAATGATTTTATTTTATTTTATTTTCGAGTCAATCTGTTTAGTAATTTGGGTATAAAAATAGAGCCGACTTCAAACTCCGATAGCCTGTGAAGTTGGTGTCAAGTTCACTATAAGATAGTCATAGCTTTGGGGCGGTTCACTTGACACCGACTTCACAGGCTGTCGGAGTTTGAAGTAGGTTCTATTTTTTTATTTAAAAATTTTTTTCGGCTTTATTTTCCAAACATGTGTACGATGGGACGTAAGTCTCACTGTAGTCTTTGAAATTGATGCCAAAATCATACACATGCTAACAAATTTCGAGGAGTTCCCTCGTTTTGTCATGGATCCCATCATCAGAACTAAACCAAATTATTAAAAGGGTTCAAGTTGGAGGTACACCTTTCAATTAAAAAAAGAATCATCGAAATCGGTTCACAATTGACGGAGATATGCGTGGTCATACATAAAAAAAATATATATATACGCGTCGAATTGAGAACCTCCTCCTTTTTTTTTCGTCGGTTGAAAAGCGAAACTACAAACGCTTGTATGAAAAGATGAGAAACGTCGTGCGCACAGGGGACTCTTAAATCGTGATATTACAATTAGAAAATAGTGTTCAGAGAATAATATTAGGTAGTGCCTATGAAATATAAAATGTTATGATGTCTTAAGGATAGACCACAGACCACTTACACTGTATGCTAATTGGCAAATTAATGTCATGAAAAATGTAACTTGAAAAAAGCAAAAAGAACTTCTCAAAATTTCATGACCCGAGGAGGATTTGAACCTCCGACCGCCTCGTCTAATAAATTTAGCTGGGATGCTTTCACCGCTGAGCTACCGGGTCGTATGACTCATGCCGCCAAATAGGCCATCATTATTGTACCGGTTATACTGCTCCTAAACAAGTAATAGCTCCTAATATGAGTCATCTCTCGGGGAATCCCATGTTCGTTAAAAGATATTCAGATACAAAACATGTATTAAGTAGGTATTGGTTGTAATAAAATCAAATCATGATACAATAATATACTTCGCTTGTTCGCTAGGTATGGCAGTCCGGTATTCTGTAGTGGATGTCACCCTTACGTCATTCTCACCGCTGTGTGTTGCAAGTGGTCTATTAAAATAATCCCCGACCCCCATGTATCCTGTGAGTATTTCACTAAATTATTATGTTCATTTGTTTTTAACTTGTCCCATTTTGTGTGTTTAAACAAGTAAACGAGAATTGTAATGCGCAAATAATTTATTTTGCATTATAACGGCAGCAGATATTTCCTTCATTTTGTTTTATTGCAATAAAGTGGCAACTCGACTTTGACGTAAGCGTGACATGACACCCGGAACGGCATACCCCGCATACCTTGTTTTCTTAGACCATGAATCAAATCATGTTCTCTATAGGTACAGTCAGCAGCAGAAGTAGATAAGCTGTCCAGGTGTTCAAAATGACCTACACACGACCTTATTCTTAAGACGTTAAGGGCGTGTGTCTACTTCTGCTGCTGACTGTACAATGATTCGTTGACGTAAAATGACGTTAATGATTTTATTCGAATTTTTTTTTTTTAGATATTTAATGTACTTTAAATTTAATTACACACTTAAGTACTTGTCCAACAGAATTTTAATAAAGATTTAGTGTGAATAACCTGTAAGTAGATTTGGTACCTACTCTTAATTTAATTTTGATTAAAAGTCTTTTCATGCTAATAGATAGGTATAATTTTTTTTAAAAAACGTATTTTTATTTGTTAATCAGACAGACATACTCTGGAAACGGAGTTAGTAATGCCAACTTAATATACGTCAAGGGGCCTCAAAAATTGCTTGCTGTGTCGTAAAAGTGGGTAGGCCGCAGTGTCGTGTGGGTGCTTCCATATCCGCTTAAGTATGTAGGTACCTACCTACTACGTGGTAGAGATCTTCTACTATCTAAAGTCCCGCGCCTTCACATTTCAAAACGCTTTCAAAAGCACCACCAACACTCTCAACACATGTGTGCGTGCTGAGACAGTCATCAACTATGCGTTGAGAGTGTTGGTGGTGCTTTTTAAATAATAATAATAAAATTTAAGCGTTTTAAAATGTGAAGGCGCGGGACTTTAGATAGTAGAAGATCTCTACTACAAATGTGCATCTGCCCAACAGGGTCTACGTTGATCTTTATATTATTTACTCATCAACTATACAATGTGGTATGCAATAAATGCTTTACCTAATTTTTTTTTACAATGAAAATAAGCTTTCTTAATACTTTTAACAAGACATACACAAATATAAGGCCACTCAATTAACTGCGTTTGCCCAGCAGTGAGACTGTACGTAACTTGTGTTTGATTATTTAAAACACTATTCGTAAAGTTACATATTTAATTCGGTTATCTAAAATCCAGTTTTTGGTCGAGTCGGGAATCACCCTCCATTGCTAGAAAAACTGTAGGGTGTCTACCCTTTGAGCGCCCTCGAAACATATGGACCCGCGTGCATAATCATGTTAACCATGAGACAGGAAAATATTGGGATATTTGCTACTTACTTACTTACTTTTAATATGTATACAAGATGGGTCCCGCAGAAAATATACTTACACCGAAGAATTGTTTTACTCTAGGTAAGAGATTTTTTAATAGGTTTTGCGTATGAATATAGACTGACATGGCCATATACCTACAATTGTTAAACAAATTTATGTTCACGTGTCAATAGGTAGGTACCAAATTTCATCCAGATCAGTTCAGTAGTATTTCAACGTGGAAGACAGACATAGAACAAATTAAGCGATCTTAATGTTTGGCTGGTGTTGGAGAATTAATAATACCCTTTTTAGAGATAAAGATGTAATTATATATAATGCAGTAAATTGATAATTTGTGTAGTTTTAAGTATTTTTAATATTTCTACGCCGCACTGGCAGAATATTATGGTCTTCACATATATTATCCACCCATTGTAATACCATATTCATGAAATGAACTATTCATTCATTAATTCATAGAAAATCCAGTGTTGTAGTGCGTTGGGAAATACTCACTTATAATAATACCAATTCTCATTTCGTTTTTTTTCAGCAGTGGGACGTTAAGAGGGTTTACTCCGAAAGTTGGCAACGTCGCAAATAGCTGTCACATATTTCGCTGTTTTCATTAATTTCGGAACTTACTTAATGAAAGCATGAATTATCGCTCTATGGTTGAATAAAACATTAAGTATGGATTGCAAGAATTATCATAGGAACTCGAAATATTTAGGATTATGGAAGTACTATCTTTTGAAAACTTTCCATCGCATTTTAATGTAATCTTATCATTTGAGTGCCTAACCAACAAATATAAAACGAGACGCGTCATTCAACCATAGAAAAATAACTTCTTTCTTAATTCAATAAAATTGATAAATTAATAAAAACAGCGAAACATTTGACAGCTATATGCGACGTTGCCAACTCTCGGGATAAACCCTAAGTTATTGTGGCGGTGCCGGTGGTGGTGGTGGATAAATGGAGGGTTCCGAAACGCAGTCCCACATGAGTCATGACAGTTTTCTCAGTGGTACTTAGCGAGAGGGGTTTATAAAACTTTTTTTATTCCTAGCCCCCTTCGTTTGATCAGCTTCAGCGCGCCAAATGACGACTTCAGTGCTGTTTAACAAATATCTATTTTTGCATTGCGTAACATTCATAAAATTTAGCCCATTTTGTAGCCTATTTATGTAGCCTACGGAACCCTAGGCGTCACGGCACGTCGCGTCTCGTCACCATCGCTCGATTAGCCAACCCCAGAGTGGGGCCATACGTTTGCCCACTGTCAGGCAGAGATAAAATGAGTTTCCAAGTCAAAATGTATTTTTAGGGTTCCGTAGCCAAATGGCAAAGAAATAAAAACTTTTAATTTCGTCATATCTATCTGTCCATCCTTGTGTCACAGTTATTTTTCTCGGAGACAAATGAGTACTATATGGTTAAAATTTTGAAGGGTGTTCTAAGAACCGCTAGAAAATGATGCAATAGAACCATTTTGAGAAAAAAAAGGGTGGCAGTACATACTTACAATGCATCTGAGAGATGATACAAAAAATATTTAAGAGAACATAGCCGTGTATAGCGGCCGTGTAGGTATGCGTTAAAATTGGATAGCTCTCAAAAATTATAATATGAAGATATATAGATTTTTATTTACGCCAATAATTTGTGAGACGTTTGCTTCTAAAGTGGCAAAAAGTGTGTCCCTCTAACTTTATATCTATAGAGAGAAATTGTACAAAGATCACCAACAAAATCGGTCGCATAGTTTTTAAGATATGGGATAATTTAGGGTAGCTACTGAACAGTTCATATAAGCTGAACAAACCCGCACTTAGCCGTTTCTTAAATGAAAAAAGTACAACTTGAAAACTATGCCTAGTCTACTACTTTGTGTGTTTACTTACTACTACAGCCTATTTTGCGTCCCACTGCTGGCCACAGGCCTCCTCTCATCACGAGAGGGTTTGGGCGATATTCCCCACGCGGGCCCAGTGCGGATTGGGGACTTCACACACATCTTTGAATTAATTCGCAGATGCGTGCAGGTTTCCTCACGATGTTTTCCTTCACCGAAAAGCACAGTGGTTAATTCAAATTGAATTTCGCACATAAGTAAACTTAGAGGTGCGAGCCGGAATCGAACCCCCGACCCTCTGCATGAGAGGCGGTAGGTCGAACCACTAGGCCACCACGGCTTCTTGTCGTGTTTACTTAGGCCCGGTTCCTATATCCACGAAACGCCTCGTTTTGCCTACGGACGGTTGATTTTTGACATTTGTTCCATAGAGAATCTGTCAAATTTTTACCGTCCGTAGGCAAAACGAGGCGTTGTTTGGATATAGGAACCGGGCGTTAATCGGTAGGTATTATAAAATGAAACAACTGAATGCCACTAATGTGCTTTATTATTGACAACTCGTGGAACACGGCCCGTGTACATATTTACAGCAAAATCAAGCAAGCTTAAACGTTAATAGTGTACGAAAAACATACATGAACAAACGTCAAATCATATGAAGTTTATTGCAACCTTGGCTCTTTTACTAAAGTGCCAACCGTGCCTTTAAATCTTAATATGAACCTACATATCGAGTACACTTCCACTTCAGAAATTAAAAGTAACACAGCGTTTTGTGATAGAAAATCACACCTGTATGGCCAAATAAAATTCACTTGTACTTATGAAAATCTCATTTTGAAACTTATAAATGTCAACATTGTTACACAGAGTTAAAAATAGATTAAAACAAGTTACTATATCACTCATGCATTCCCTGTGAAATGTACATAGTTCAGAACGCGAGTCTGTGTATATATAAAGAATGATATGAGCAGCATATTTTAAATCCTAACCTAAAATCACACATAGGTACATACAAAGCATCACAAATTAACCGTTATGACAAAAAAAAGTCCAAACTTAAGCGAACTAAAAAAAAAATAACAACATTTAATGTAAACCTAAGGGCTTATAAGAATACGGTCTTCTTGTGTTTATGAATAAATGTTTTTCTTCTTCTTCTTGTGATTATGTTATTATAATAGTAGTTTATATAACTGCTACATAATAAAGGGCATTTACTAAATCAATCCACGGAATGTCGACCAAGGTAGGTAGAAAATTATTCTTGAAATAATAATTTTAAAACTGGATATGTCGGTGACTTTTTCCTAAAAATATAACATGGATAATTATGTACGCTTAACACTAAACATATTTTCGGGATGTGCGGGAGCACCACAGATTAGATAAGATTGGTGGATAAATATTCATAACTTTCGCACTGAAAATATTTGTCTCTTTCTAAACATAACTTCTTGTCAACCGAACGAAGGGCACGACACAATAAAATGACTGGAGAATTAACCGATTATAGACTGTGTCAATGACGTACAAGCTGCGCACCTCACTACCTAGTGGTACAAAATATTCAATAGTACTACGTACAGAATGGCCACGGAATCACCTGTCTTAATCTACGTAATTTGAATTTAGAATATGAGCTAAAATGGATAAGACCCATTCGCGAGGTGTCTAATCAAAATAGTTTTTATGAAACAAGTTTTGAAACAATCTGCTGTTGTGTTGACTAGGTGACCACATAGTATGTAGATTTAAGGGTGAGTTGATTCAAACACAGTTAACAGACTCCTGGTCGTTAAATATGGCCGCCGAGCTGTCATTACATACAGAAACGTCCCATAGTAATAGTACATTACAGACCTAGGGTGGTGAATTCGTAAATATCCCAGATCGCATAAATATGCGATCTTGGGCTTTACGAATTGCCGCTCGTGGTTTGTCAAAAGTTTTACGTTTTGCCTTGGCCAAGAAGTGAGATTTTCTCTCCGCGTAGCGGGCAGAAAATCCCACTTTACGGCCAAGGGCGATGAAAAATATTTAACGTTAACGTTAACGGATGGTTTTTTAAGTAAAAAAAGGTTTTTTTTCAGTCCAAAATTTGGTAGGTATTTACCGATCCAAACCACATGTGTAGTGGAGGTACTGATGACAAAATCACCCTGTATTTTTATAGCTATGTCAAGAGTAAGTAATAAATTATATATTTGTATATTGAAATAGTATTTTTTTGGTCGCTGTCACTAATACTTGAAATTTTAAATGAACATTACAATGGAAATAACATTTTGGGAAAGAGAAACATTACAGATTGTTGGGGTACCTACAATTTTATAGTGTACAAGGCAGAACATAAAATCAAAGGAAGTAATTATTAAAATCTACAGATTAGGTAAGCATATTAATTTTTTAATGTTTTAATATGAAATTCATACAAAATCTACGGAATTTAATAGCTGGGCTATTATTTAAGCAAGTGGTGTTTTCTGTTAGTACTAACTTAAAAAAAAAAACATTGGTTGTACATCTTTACCTGTATTTGAGGATTCGATACTGTATCCATTAATGTTATGATTTTTTTTATAATTATACACATGGCCTTGCACATGCTATACTTAGGTACTGATAAATGTATACTTACATAGATAGTTCAAAATTCAGCTATTTAGGTAGGTTAGGTATCTATATGGGCTTGTCGAACAACTTCTCTCTAGCCAAAGATCATATAAGATTCATACAATTCCCTACAGCGTACCTTCCATGCCCTTAAATTTACAGATAAAATTCTTACAAATTACACCCATTAAATTTAGTTATTTAGTGTATTTACACGATTTTTCATTTACTTAATGTACACATTTATAAACCCAAATATCCAGTATAATAAGCCTAGGCACTTACGGCAAAATTCTTTTGGCATATTTTTTACCACAAAAAAGACAATCTCCTTTTCTGGGCATCCCAGAAAAGTTTTCATACAAAGTTAATTTGTTTGTATATAATAGGATTACATTGCTAACGATCAGTTCCTGGTCTCAGTGGTTGACGTATTGTCGAGGTATTATTGAAGTACCTTAAAAGGTTCACTCTAAAGGAGTACAAGATAACTATGGACCAATACTTGAAGAGCAATGATACGAATAGGATGGACGCCGACCATCAGTCATAAAAAATGGACGAATGCCGGGAGTCAGTCAGCGACCGACCCAATATGAAGGAACAGTTGTAGGTAATATAAAAAAGTGAACCTTACGCATTAATTTTAGACTTACTTTTAAAGTGACTTACACTAATTTTTAGACATGAATAACGTTTAAAAAGTTCATTTGTACTGATCGGAAACTACACCCGAGGAAAAAACTGTTCGACTTTCTAATGCGTTCATGGAAAGCATCTACACTGAACAGCAATGAAAACGAGTCACTTTGTATAGGATTTAAAGTGACCCGTTTTCATTGCTGTTGAGTATAGTATAGTGAACAAGGGGATGACGACCGGGTGAAGAAATCGAAATTCTAATTAGTCCGTCAGTCAGGTAATAAAAAAATATTAGACACGTATTTTTTGTTTTATCAAATTAACAAAGAATGACTAAGTATATAAAACACATTAAAGTTGGAGAGTGGAGGCTAACTACGTCACCGTTAGTTATAAATCGTACGTAACCGTGACGTCCGCGACATTTCAACTCAATATATCTCCGTATAAGTTTGATTACGTGAAAAAAGAAAAAATACGTGTCCAATACTTTTCAATAATCTTCCTGATAGAGTAAGCAAAAAAAAGTTGTCGTCATCCCTAGCTCTTCGTTACAATATTGAACAAAAAAGTCAGAATAGGTACTTACTTAACACATGAAGAAACCTTGTGGCTTTCGGCCAAGTGGCTTAGTCGGTACCAAGTATAAATTGGTTTCAAGGATCAAAGATAAGAATAATAATGCTCGTACCTAGTTTACCTTTAAACAGAAAGATTTTCAACGCCGCTTCCGAGATATTACGAATTCTTCACACAATCGCCGGGAATCCATCGAAAAATCGATATTTCACATTCAAGCGTGTGAATTGTGATTAAATATTAAAAGAGAAAGTGGATCGCCTTTTATGCGAAAAACGGGAGAAGTAGCCTATTTCTTGTATATCTTATTGTCAAGGGACTTTTATAAGCTGCGTAGCAAAATCAGCAACTGGTCAAGTTTTTACCACGCATGCTCAGTTCAGCGTACAGCGCACACTTATACTAAAACGTAACTTAAATATTGACTTATATGTCACAGCACACTTTGATTAATTCAGTAACATAACATACCTACACTCTCACTATTTTGCACTGACCTAAACAATCTCGATGGACAGGCTGGCATTCGGATTTACCTACGTTAAAATTATCAATGAGCCAAGTAAATATTACAAAAACTGTCCTGTCCAAGTGTCCGGTATATTACATACCCGGATCAGTTCATTTGTCATTACCTGCACGCTATCTATTTTCAACATTATCAAGCTGAAAGAGACGGATAACATGTGCTCAGTAAAAATGAAACGTGCCCACGGCACCTTATTAAATTATCTAAAACCAGGCCGGTAATGTGAGGGATTATCTCATCTCTCTTCTCTTAAAAAGGACAACCATATCAGGCCAAAAACAAGCCTTCTTACTTAACACTTACGTTACTTAAGTTACGCTACATGACTGTCCCTCACATTATATACGGCCGTCAATACACGAGGTAACGTCTGGATGTAAGACTAAAACGACATTTAAGACTATCGCGCAAACATACAAAAAAGTACTTAACTAGTAACTTAATAGTAATAAAAATAAGGATGTACTTCCGCCCGGTGCGTTTCGGCTGTCGAGCATCGTCGATTTCACCAAACGATTTTCGAAATAATGACACAGGAAGGTAATTGTCTAATAGTACATTACAGACCTAGGGCGATGAATTCGTTAATGTTGATCTGGGGCTTTACGAATTACCGCCCGTGGTTTGTCTAAGTTTTACGTCCTGCCTTGGCCAGGAAGTGAGATTTTCTCCCCGCCTAGCGGGCAGAAAATCCGACTTTGTGGCCAAGGGTGACAGAAACTTATTTTCGGCGAAACAATATCTCCTGTTTTGTTTTCGCGAATAATCCGTTTCGACAGCCGAGAACGCTAAAAATTAAACAAAAATGAACACGAAGAAACTATTTCCAAGTCCATAATTTCAAACGAAACCCATTTTTATGATCGTCAAGTCAGGGTATAGTATCGGTATTATCCTAATCACGGTCTTAGCCACACATTTTTTAAATGTGTGACTAACACAAACACCTTCATACATTACTTACAATAATTACAGCGCTCCTACTCGCAAACATACGTGTTTAAATTTGGATAGCTAAGTAGGCTGATTACATGCAGTCATGGCGTATCGCTAACGAAATGAGCGTACGATTTTAAATTACAAAGCCGCTTTTCAAGTTTAAATTTTTCTTTACTTACATTGTGGTTCTGAACTACTCTTAAAACATACCTCTAACGCGTATTTCGTTACACTCTGTCGAGCTAAATTGCATTTAAACGTTTTGTGATATTTAATGCAACATTTTGATCCTATTAAGATTATGTCAAGTTATTTCGAGCATGGCAAAATCGTTATTCACACGAAATCCAGTTAAATTGTATAAAAGTGAGCCTCAAAATTCATTTGAGTGTTCATTTGTGTCGAGTTAAATTGGATTTATTTGAAGCATCTCTTTAGAGCATTAATAATGTTATTCGATGAATAACTTGAATGAGAAAGTATTTCATCGTATTTTATAAATGGTATTGTTGAATGAAAATTGTTGTTTAATTTTACTAAAATTGCAAATTTAGTCTACTGTCGTTTTTTAAAAAACTTGCGTTGCTCATGGAAGGATCTAAAAAACAATCCAATAAAACTCAACCTATAGGTTTGGACTCGAACAAAAAACATTAAAATCTACTTATGGATCGTCGCGTGCCTAGTCCATGACCAGTAACAGAGAGACACAACGAAGTAACAGATAGCTCCATCTCACTTCAACTGGCTCTATTTACAGGTCAATGGGGCATGTAGGACAATCACAATGAAATCCCTAAAGATATTTCGGTTACCACAGACAGCTAAACAGTCCCTGGAATAATCTGTATTGGAAATAGGTAGACGCTATGAAGAAAGAATGTAATATCATGTATCTTAGGTTGTCTTGTCTAACTGCTCGCACTGAAGGCTGCGTGCCAGGCTTCGATGGGAATTCTCCAGTTCTGTAATACTCTTGCAGTAGCTTGTCCTTTTCTATGAATCTGTCATACAGCCACTGCGTCATGCCTTCCTCGTCCGCCGGAACCTGTGGGTGGGAGGAAACGTCAAAGATCATTTACTCATCATCATCATCATTTCAGCTGAAACACGTACATAACATAATCCTGATCCAAAGTTCCTTATAGACCAATCCTTGTAAAATGGTAGAGTGGTCTATTTATGTCGTGAAAACTACAACAATCTGCCAGAACGTATCAAAGCGCTCCCTCTGAATATCTTTAAAAAAAAACTTCATAGCTGGCTCATTAATGAATGCTTCTACTCTGTAAATGACTACTTAGACACTCGGTATGTTAAATAGTTATGGTTTTGTATACCCTATATAGACTCACTTGCATCTAACATTTGCATGACTTAATTAAGTTTAAATGTATGACTCTTTTATTCCAATTGTAACACCGCATGTACCTACTACATTTAAAGCAAATAAATAAATTTCTTTTTCTATTTCGATTTCTAAACTAACAATGCTCCTAAACTAGCTTCTGTCCGCGACTTCGTCCGCGTGGGATTAAGTACTTAATAGCGTTCCCACGGGAACTATGCGTTTTTCCGAGATAAAAAGTTGACATACTACTTTTTTTTTTCTAAAAATCGTTTTTTAGGGTTCCGTACCCAAAGGGTAGGTACATATAACAACAAATAATAAAAAACGGAATAAAATAAATATTTAAGGGCGCCAGACAAAAAACGTGATTTTAAGAAAAAAATGGTAAAGTCGGTTTACGGACGATAACTTATACGTGATAACGTCACGTAACGCTACAACGCTACTATTACGTCAGGTTTTTCCGTGGGTGCAGCCGGCGTTCATCAATTTATAAGACACTAGCTTCTGCCCGCGACTTCGTCCGCGTGGAATTCGGTTACAGCGTTCCCGCGAGAATGGAGCGTTAAACTACAACAAACCGCATCAAAATCCGTTGCGTAGTTTTAAAGATTTAAGCATACATAGGGATATAGGGACAGAGAAAGCGACTTTGTTTTATACTATGTAGTGATTATCACGTCAAAAACTTATTATTATTTTATGCGCTTTTGCAACCGAAAATGTAAGTAAATGATAACCTCGGTAATAGGGTAGAGCCTGTAATGCAGCCGGACGTCACAGGGCGGTCTGATGCCGCAAACGACATCCTGAAGATGAAGAGGAATCCGATCGGGGTACGCGATCGTCACGTCGAGCACCCACTCCAAGTTATCGCTGGTATTGCTCCGCCTTTCTGGTTTGATGTTGTTCTGGTTGAAGTTGTCGTCTGGAAGAAAGGAACTTCAGTCACGCCAATATGTAGCTTACTCATCGCTTTTAATACTGAGAGAAATACATGTATGTAACATAATTTAAGACTTTTTGAGGGTGTCTTTGATGGATACAGGTAGATATAGGACGATACAACTTAGAAGGCGCGCGGCGAAGCACTTAAACCGTTGATGCAGTCTCTTATTGCTTAATCCGTGCGCCTTCTAGGTTGTGTCGTGCTATACAAGGCTGCAAGCAAAGGAAAACATAATCTTCTTCTTCTTCTTCTTCTTCTTACAAGTAAACATAATTACAAAATCAATTAAAATTTATTGGTCATGTGCTCGTGTTACCGTTTTGCATAGGTAATCACGTTCCGCGATCTAAGATCTTAAGACTATTGCTGTCAATGTTTTTGTGTACCTTTCTTAACAGTTTCCTTTGATGTCCCAGCGTTAGCGTCCCTGTTCGGACCAATCTCCTCCATGATGACCTTCATCGCTCCGGCGCGCGGTAGAGAGACGTACTCCAATTTAGGCAAGTTGTTCTTCTCAGCGAACCTAAACACAAGATGTAGCTGAGACAATGAAATTATATAAGACTGTCAATCTCCTTACATTACGGCGTACATAGTCAGGGAGCTTCAAATTTTCATACTTTGCCTGTACAGCGCCATCTAGATGTAGCTCATGGAGTTCAAATTTGTATGCAGGCTACCTAGGCCATTTAGATATGGATAATTCCTTGTTATGTATTTCGTTTTCGCCTTTAACAAGTCAAATTGAAAACATTGAAACATGCTAATATATATCAGGCACGTATAATTAAGAGGAAAATATAAAAAAAAACTCGTTGAAATATAACAATGATATAATAATGCTAATAAGGCATAGTAGCGTAACCGTTACACCTTACACCTTATCATTATATTTTCTCATTCCATCTTATGCTATATATTATGTTATATTCCATTAAACAAGGTGTAAGGTGTAACGGTTACGCTACTTAGCGCTTTTTAATGAGTACTGACTTAAAACTTTTTTTCTCATCCTACTATACTAAAAAAAAAGGACATGGTTTAGCTTTCATTTCGTAGTAACAAACAGACCATGTAGGTTACACGTCGATAACAGCCAGTTAATACTTCGATAGAGGACCAACTACAACAGTATTCTAGCTGAATTTTGTTGTTACCTCATACAATGAAGCTGATACTGAAGAAACCACTATTAAATCATATAATATGATTTTGAAATTAGTTAAGATTAGGTAATAAGAAAAATGTAACTCCACAGGGCTGACATTGTCGCTCAGCGACAAAAGCCTTTTTTCCAATAAAGTATTTAAAAAAAAAACCACTAAAGAAGCTAAACTGGTACTAAAGAAGGTAACTGAAAACGCACCTTTGGCTGATTTCTCTCCTCTTGTGCAGGAAACCACCTTCGGGGAAGAGCACCATGAATTGCCTGTCGAGAGGGATGTAGCTGTTGATGATGTGCTCCCGGAGCTCCTTCAACGACAGGTCACGTTTCGCTCGACCCTGCAAAGAGATTAAGCATTAACCTTTCGAATGTCGTAACCAGAATCCGCGTCAAAAATTTGACACACTATGTTTTTTCGTGAAACATTATTTTTAATATTATAATAGAAAAGGAAACAGAAAAAAAAGACACAAAAGAAAATAAAGAAGACATCTTGAATAAACATGAAATTTTGCACAAACAATTTGAAGTGGAACGGGACCTCAACAGAGTCAGGTGGAGGAAGAAAACGGAGATCTTTAGTGGAACACCAGTACAGGCTAATTTAAAAACCTCATGATCTATTTTCCGATACATTCTAACAATCAAAAATCTTTATCATTCCACTAACTAAAACCAAGACAGTTATTGCTATCAGGTCTCATCCTCTATTAAAATCCCATTAAAAGTGATCAAACCTATCTATTTGAAACGTCAGTATTTCAGAACACAGTTCCAAATGGAACTTGATTCATTGTTTAGAAGATCGGATATCTGATACGTTATCGGCTTTTATTCCAATAATGGACGAATTTAATTCGACACTAATTGCTGAATCTGTCAATTAAATATTGTCAAAACATTCCCATTTGAGATTGTCGTTGACATCCTTTTCCATCAAAGCATTGTTGACCTTGGATCCAAGGAAGGGTTTCTGTTATACACAATGAAGGGGTTTCGAGAATTTTTCTTATCTTGTTTACGTAGAAACGTTATTCCTTTATAAAATGTGTCCTTTTTTACGGTTCTAGATACTTTTTAATACCCATAAGTAAATGGATACTTGAAATAAAACTGTAACAATCATATTTACTTATTGTCCCACGGTTTAAAAATTACAAAATATCTTAGTTTGGCACATTGCTCGTTGGCTAGCCGATGATTGGGGTCAGAAAGTACTCAAATGGCCGCTAGGTACTGAAATATATTTTGTGGAAGACTTATGTTCAGTAAAACATCTTCCGTTTAATACGATGTCAGAGATTTAATATGTATTTAATTGGTGGGTTGGCACCGACATTCAAGTCATATCCCTAGAAAAGTATTAACTTAATAGCAAATGGAAACAACAAAGGCGGACGTATGTCACAGTGGTGGAGGGCGAAGGGACATTGCCACAAAGAAGTATTAGAGAATTTCAGTGCGTCATTACGAGCATGGGGGTCGATCACTAATGGATATCGACATGGCTCCGATGAGAATGCAGTTTCGGACCCTCCGTGATTGGCCCCCGGCGAAGGTGCGTAAACGTCATTATGTCGGGTTTCGACAAATGAATTGTAAAAAAAGAACACAAATGATTAACGAAGAAACGTTTTATCAAGGTCTATCACGCCACATATTTACGCCGTTAAAATGTTAAATAATCTATATTAGTAGTTACTTTCTGTTCAAACCGAGTACAACAATGTACATAAAAAATACTCAAAACCAACCATTAGTACCACAGTAAGTAGTGTCCCGCCAGTTTTTGGTTCATCATATTTACTTATAATAACTACTAGCTGACCCCGCGGACTTCGTACCGCCTTAGTTTTTTTATAAACCTCACGGAGCCCGAGACCTTTCCAACGAATGCAAAACCGTGGAAATCGGTTCGTGCGTTCTGGAGTTATAGCGTTAAGAAGGAAAACCCGACTTATTTTTATATAGTAGAGAATAAAGTTTTTTTTAGTATACATTTTTGTAACAACCCATTCCCAATTTTAAAGATAAAAAGATCACACTTTTCTTGCATTCGGGTTTTTGTTTTAACTCGCAAGTTGCTCTGAAAAATGTTTGACATCGTGTTTACGCAGCACTTCAAGCTAACTTTAAGAGATTTTCAATTTACTCGATACGGTCCTTTGTATTTAATCAACGGCTTCCCATTTGCATTAAATGTCATTATTTACTGTTTACACACCTCTCACTACCCCATGTATTTTCATAGTCGTGATATTTTATTCAGTGCAATCAGTGCTATCAAAGATGGCACAGCGAGCAGCGGGCGCTATCAAAGCAAACAAAATTCGGAGCACTTTTATCTATATAACAGATGCAGATAAAAGCGCAGCTTATAACAGAAGTTGCACTTTCTATAAAAAAACATACATATTTAAAATTTAATTGATGCTAAACAGTATCAAGCAATAACTATAGCAGCAATTTTGCGTTCTGATAAGCCATAGTAAAATTAGATAAATATTGTTGCTCAAGTATATCTTCAGAAACAGACTAAGTATGTGGGATTTCAATAGTAATGTTATGTATTTGGAAATAAATGTAAGGATCTATCCTCCCTTATCCAATGCGCCCCATCCTCCTCCCCTTTCGATATCGACAACGCATTGGTGAGAGGTATCTGGTGTTACAAATGTCTATAGGCGACGGTAACCACTTACCATCAGGTGGGCCGTTTGCCAGTTTGTCGGTCTTTTTACATTAAAAAACTTATCAAATGTTATGATCATTTTTAACATCAATGGAACATCTCAAAATCTATGAAAATAGAAATGGTAGGTATGTATGATACTTTCAAAACGTACCTACTTTTCCCTTGTTAAACTTAATTAGTAGTTTTATTAATGCGAAAGTAATTCTGTATGTCTGTTTGTTACCTCTTCACGCTTAAACCGCTGAACCCGGGAACATTTTTAACCGGAAAAAACACAAGTTCCCGAGAGAACGCGACAACCGAATTCCACACGGCCGAAGTCGCGGGCAGCACCTGGTTTTGAAATAAATTAGCAATTTTTATCTTCATGAGACCCCGTTAGAGCTTATTTGATCCGATCGTCTAGGTACGGTCAGGCAAGTTTCCCACGAGCGCCCAGACTCCAATCTACCGTCACAAAAGTTTTCAGATCGCTAACGAGCGGCCGATTGGATTGTGGCTTTCCACTGCGTCCGACACGCCGCACGCCGATCGAAAACGTTAGCAGAAATATTTTGTCAATTAAAAGTGCAATTGAGATAAAAGAGTGTCATTACATTTTCATGCAATAACCAAGTCTAACCTGACTTAAGTTTTTAATCATTTTGATTGCAATTAAAATTACTCCAAAATGAATTTACTGAAGTTGAGAATTTCATCTCGTATACTTTACATATTTCTAAGAACACTATATCACTTCTCCAAGCTATGCTAAGATTTATGTATTCATTTTTAAAGAGCTTTTACCCGCGACTTTTTCTGCAGGGAATTTCATGCTAATTTTCCAAAGACCTATTTTTTTTAGGATACTTTTAAATCCTTTACCAGGGATTGGTTGGAATTTCTGGGATTTCCGTGATTTTTGAGGATTTCTGGAATTCCCTGGATTTCTATCCAAAGTCCTTTTCTGGGGTCCATCTAATAAGTTTACGGGATTTTTACAGGATATTCCGGGATAATAGATTGCCCACGTTTTCATCCAGGTTACAATTTATCTGTTTGCCAAATTCCATGCAAATTGCTTGAACCGTTTGAGTGTGCTTGAGACATCCAAACATCAACACATCCAAACATCTACACATCCAAACACACAAACTTACAGCTTTACAATATTATTAAGATTAAGATGAAATGGTCGGTGGCAGTGGAAACCAGCCGCCGTGGGAAAGCTCGCAGGCGGCGCGCTCAAACGCCAAGGAAATGCTTAGTTTTTGCCACTCCGGCGCATCCCTGAGCCTGATCTGTCATTTGAACACTTTACAGAAGGAATAAACCTTCAATAGAAACAATTTGTTGATTTGTATCTGCAAATTATAACTTAGGTAATCATTATTTTTATGGCAAAATGAACCCAACCATGTGGATGAGAGGCAGTAGGTAAACTTTATGCTTCCACGACTAATATTACACATATTGTGTAGTGCAGAGAAAGTAAAAAAAATAGGTACGTATAAACCCATGCAGTAGCGTGCACAGAGTTTTTGGTCAGGGTAGACAACAACAAAAAAAAGTTGTACTTTCTTAGGAGCTTTTAGCGAATAAAATCGCATATATGCGATAGGGTAGGGAAGACAGAGTCTTCTCGTCTGTATAGAGTAGGAACACGCCGCTATACAAACCCTAGTGTAAGTCAGAACAGCTAGGTGCATGCAATGTGACTTCCGTCCGTTTGCTGCGGCATTTTATATGGTACCTACATAACAGCTATTCAATAAAAATAGTGTTCAAATCATCTGACCATAAGTTCCATTTTTACTTGTCACACAGCTATGTGCGTTGTCTTTCCGATACAGTATATATATACACGTATGAAATTTCAACGTATAGGAACGTATAGTAAGTCGCTGTAATCCTTATTTTAACAGCAATAAGGTTAAATTCAGACAAACTTTCAAGCATAGGTATAATTTACTGTTTACACGATACATGGCAGCTTCGCATAACTTTCGAACAAAAACGTCAGCACAACAACCTGAGTTTCGAATAATTCGTGTGAAACTACGTAGTACTCCAAACAGGGTGGAACTATGCTCGAATAGTTGAGAGTTCCATACACGTTCGATGTAGCCGGTAAATTAATCAGTTTTACCGTTACGGTAAATATATGTACCTAATTAAAGGTAAACTGACAAAGTAAACTGACGCTTCAAAGGTTGGTTGTATCTGACAGTAGAGATGTTCAAACAATTAATTATTGTCAGCTTAATGTTCTTAAGCTAAATACATGCAAATTTTGATCATATTTCGAATTGAAAACTATCAATCACATTCTAAAGCTGTTTGTCAAAGGAAGTGTCTGGTACATTACAGTAATAAATAACTATACAGCATGTTTTTCGCTGGGTTGCTCTTTTGAGCGCCAGAATGAGGGTTATGTTTTTCGAGTGTATGTATGTACATTTCGTTGGTACGCATTGTAGCCTAAACGGCTTGTTGGCTTTTAGCTTGAGAGGTGTCGTTAGATTCGTCTTGATTGTGAGTGAGACTGATTATACAGTTTTTTTCTTAAAAATGCAAAATCTAAAGCTCGTCCCACAAAAGCCATTGCTAGCATGTTGCTCCATTGACAGCGTGCAGTTGTAAACACGACGATTTGGCATCACGCGTCGCGTTTGCACCCACTACTCGGTTCACTCGCGATATGCATTTGGCAGCCCACATTTAAAATGATACATCTATTCCGTAATAAAAAAGTATTGAAATAACTTTATAATCAAATGAAGTACGAAAATGCAGAAAATGCTTCTTTCACCACCACAACAGCCCATTTTGCGTCCCACTAGCCTCCTCTCAACACGTGAGGGTTTGGGCTATATGAATTTGTCTCCACGCGGGCCCGGTGCGGATTGGGGACTTCACACATATCCTTGAATTACTGGGAGATGCGTTGAGATGTTTTCGTTCACTGAAAAGCTCATTGGTAAACTCAGATTTCGCACATAAGTGAAACTCCGAGATGCGAGCCTTAGGCGATCCTATAATCATTAGCCTTGATTACTTAAGAAGTTAAAGTCCCGTTACATTTACCGTGAGACTTTTACTATGGAGAAAATGACGTTTCTGTGCTCACGTTAAATTCAACGGGGCGTTAACTTCAAGAAGTTAGAATCTCATTAACACTGGCCAGAAAAAAAACATCAATTAACGAAACCCAGTCCAGGCTCCATCCCTCACCGTGACTGGCCAGCATGACATATCAGAAGTGTCGGCCGAGGGCCCGTTAAAAGAACTCGTTACGGCCAACTGTTAACGAGGACCTGTGAAACTTTAGCGTCGTTACCGCTGCGCGTAAGATACGGGAAAAACCTGTACACTGGCGGATGCGGGAAAGTGTAAAACTTGTTTCTTACACTTTTGAGTATTTTTGGCTAACGCTCCCATAATCTCTCAAAGAGTGGCGCTGGTGGCTGTCAATTTTACATGTGGTATTGAATAAGAATAAGAAAACATTTATATGTCACATGAAACAAAGCAACAGAAGAACAGAGGTAGTTTGAGTAACATAAAAAATAGCAAACAAGAGACTATTAGCTACTTCTAATAATTTATGTGGCAAAAAAGTAGGAGACAGCTCAGCATTTTACAGCAGCTGGTTTATTGGCTACTGTTAACTCTTTTACGGGCGAGCGGCCGAATACAAGCTCCTGTTGTTTATTATATACTCTATTGCTATATATACATAAGAGCCGAGTATATATGATACTCCTAAAATCTGCCAGTTGAAGGGTTATAATTACAATTATTCACCTTAGTTTCAGTTTATTTTTGTCTCTGAGTTCATGCAGTTTTCACTTTGATTGAATCCCTTCGTTGTTCTATTTCAGTAAAATTATGCTACTCTAGCTATCAGAACTCAGATTTAAAATATTATCCTTAGCATTAAACAATGTCTAAACCCGTTGAAATTACATACATTAGTTTACTTTTCTTTGTGAACGGGAGCAACTAGACCGCCTCAAACTTTTTATGATTTACTTCAAGGTTCACTGGTTCTCAAAGGAGTAAAGGTAAACCTGGCTGGGTATCATTATTTTCTTTTTATGTTCTTGACTTGTGTGTATGGTACAATCTCATTAGATACGTGGTACCTATTTATACATATACGATTTGCGTAGAAATAATTTTCTAAGCAAAAGCTTTTAAAAACCGAGTTACACTTCGTTAAATCAGAGCGACACGATTTTGCAACATTAAACAGATTTTACTCTATACTTATTTTAAGTGATCACAATGACAAACGTATTAAAAGACCATGCCTCAACGTCTGTCCGGCAGTGTACATTAAAAGTTGCTACGTGTGCACTGTTCCAAAGAAAAGCAACCCTAATTACCTTGGGCCAAGTTTATATTTGCCCCGTAGTCGGGGTGCATTTCTCTTTGCAGCGAAAAAAAGGAATTCATGGTAAAGAGGGAAAACTTGCAAACTGAATAAAGGCTTTCCCTGCAGAAATACTGTGGGATTTTTCAGACAGCGACATCAAATGCTTTTTTTTATGTTCTTTGGTATTTTTTTCCAACAGAATTATGAGTATCTCTGGTATGAGGACTGGGAATTTTCCTTTATATATTGACGGTAAAATATCCAAAGTTATACTACATTTTATTTTTAGCTCGACGAGAGGAATATAAAAACATGGACATATTTCTGTGTACCATTCATCTTGTAAATGTAAAATATTTTTCTGATATAAATATTTTTAGTTAGGTACTTTTAAATTTAAGCTTTATCCCTGAATGTTTGAAAGCATTCACTGATGATGGATTACATTATTACTAACACTAGTAACCTAAAGTAAATTGTTCGTTTACTGTATGTAGAAACAGCCACTTGAATTTATTTGTGTAATATGGATAGTTCCGTAAAATACATAATAGGGTACTTATTTATTTACACCATTTTTTTAAATGTGGTTTAAAATGATCTTTATGTCGTATTGAGTTACAAGATTTTTCATTTCGATTTTTTGAAAAATACCTTGAAAAGTATAAATTTTCATTTTCAGTTTTAGAGCTAAAAAGCTAGCCGCCATGTTTGCTTAATCTGCGACGTCACTAGGATAGTAAATATAAGTACATAGTAACCAAACAAGTGAAGTTAAAAATTAAAACGCAAGTGTTACTTGTAACGCTTTGTTTACGGTAGAAGTGACGTCATAGTAGCTAACAATAAGGCGCCTACCGTTTTGGGACAGATTAAAAAACAACAGTTTATAAATGTAATTAAAATTGTTAGTATATGCGAAATGCGAAAAGTTTGTCATTTTATGAAAATGTAAATTTCGCACGTGTATCAAACAACATTTTTTAATACATTTGCAAAAAAAAGAATTAAGAAATAAACGAACAGGATGAAGCTCAAAAAACTTTACGCGCTAGTTCTTAAAAAACAACTTTAGGCACGCTCACTAGCTGTCAAAAACAATGGTGTATTAAAGTAATTGCTAACGATAGATTGCCCGCGAGGCGTTAGCTAGTCTATACTCCTCCAGGAACCCTGCCCAGCTTTCTACAACTAGTGGTGTCGGCTGTGCGTGTATCGATCAGTTAATCAGTCAGTTTTTACTATATATAGATTAATAAAATAAAATCAGTAGGTACAGCATCAAAATATGAGCACAATTTTTTGTGTAGATATAAAGTTAAACATCAATTATAAATCAAAAGAAGCAATTACTCTAACGTTTTTAAGCATATTTCTTCAGAATGAGATAAAACCGATCGCTATCGTCCCTAAAGCTTGCTGGTCAAGCACGTAGGCAGGTATTTACGACGACCAAACCATAACAATGGGAATTGATTCAAAACGCCACGCGTCACGTAACACGACTTTTATGCAAATCTCCGTTTTATGAGCAATTAAGCATTTTATTGCGAGCTCTGTAGCATTTAGGACGTTGTAAAGGTTATTGTCGAGCGTTCATGAGACGAGAGCCTTTTGAAATTTTCTAATATGCGGTTTTATTACGAATAAATGTCTCGGATATATTTTCGTTAAGATATTTTCTCTATAAAATAACTTGTTAAATAACAAGCTGGTTATTTTGATATTTATTAAATTGTTGTCGTCTCTGTAGACGACAACTACGCAAATTGCTATGATATACAAATGTCTTTAGGGAATAAATATTTGCCATTTGAGAAATTTCGAAAATCCGACAAGATTCGAAATATCAATTTTATAGGTCAGTGTCAAGATTAAGCAATGTCACATTGTCATAATAAAGTTTCAAATTAAAGAACATTTACTATCACTGTCAGACATGCAATTCGGTAATTCATTGACAGTTCGGGACTTGTTGCATTTCCAAGATTTTCCGATGGCAAATATTTATTCACTACATCTAAACAAACTTGGTGAAAACGTACAGCAATAGTAAATTATAATTGGTAATAGATAATAGATGATAAAATAAAAATAAATGTTCTTTGTTTGTTAATGTTACATGAATATTTTTTTGCTATCTATAACTAACATACATCAAATGTGTAATACCCACTCGTTAAATGCACCCTTTACGTATTTCTCTGCATCACAAATTACAACCATGTATTTAAAGGCTGTCATTAAAAAAAGGAATTTCAAATTACGTATTCCAATTGCACCGGGGTACAACAATTAATATTGCGTGCGAATTAAGCAATACTAGACGTTTTGTTTACTACATAAGAGCTACGCCACGCTCCATAGTAATTGTATCTTGTTGTATTTTTTCAGTTCACTTGTAGGTCTTCACGCGCCGGTAGTTGATGTGCAAATGAGTTCGAAAGAGCTCGGCATGCGCCTGCGTCGGTGCGGAAGAGCGATCAAAGATGGTGGACGTGTAATTAGGCAAAATACGCTAGATGGCGGCTGCGGAGGGTGTAGGAGGAATCGTAAATGTGATTGATAATTGCAATGAATTTTATGTTGGTGTTGTGAATGAAGGAAGAAATTGCAATTTCTCCCATAAGAAACTTGAAGTGTTAGGTTTATAAATCAAGATTAGTGTGTGCGCAATTGAATATTGCTATGCATAATTATCGTGGAGACTGAAGATAGATCGAGAAATAACAGATAAAACAACAACAACAATAATCTTTATTGAACACCATATATACAAAACACAGAAAACACAAAAGGAATACGCAGCTAATAGGTAAACAACAGGCGGACTTATCGCTAAGCAGCGATCTCTTCCAGACAACCTTGAAAGTGGAGAATGCGAAAAGAAAACAATGATGGGCGGTGTAAAAATTAGAAAACAAAACATACATAATAATGAATACATGATATACACAATACAAATATTTAAAAATATATACATAATTGAATACATATTATATACGATACGATATTACGAGACAGTCAAATACGGAGTCTTTTTTGAGCAAATAATTTCCCAAAGTTAACGTTGATGAGCTTGATTGATATTTTTGACCTTTCAAAGCAGTGTACTCTCTACCCTCTCCCATCAACACCGGAAGCGCGCACCGGCGCCCGCGCACCGCACGTGCTCGACTCGCGTGCCACCTTTTATGATGTCGGTTAATCGACGCACAATGCGCTTCCGAACAATTACTACGGTGACTTCACACCACTTTTTGTACAATTAAATGGGGTACAAATTGAAACAAATTGTTTATGTGATACAGCTAAGGTCACTGACATATAAGACACAAAAAAAATTATCTTCGATTTTGAGGTCATTTAACAAGAAGATGGATTGATCAAGTAAAAGATTAATGGCCCTCCAAATTCTACACGATCCTTAAATAAGTAGTAATTTAAATCGGGGGCGGTGAAGACAGTTTGTGTACTTCAGAAGTCCCTAAAGTCAAAGCTCTGATCAAGATCTTCATTACATAAGATAGAGGCTATACAAGAGAGAAACACAGAGATCGTAAAAAATCCGTCGTGAGAACTATTTATTTCCTTGAAAATCTAGAGGTAACACTTCTGTCTAAGTTCACTGCCGTCGATGCCGATTCTGCGTGCACTCTACGAACATGATCTTTGTAGATATTGAAGATCCCTCAAGGAATGGAATGGTCCAAGAATAATTAGATAGACGCGTAAAATACCATGTTTTTTTTTCTAGGGTGCGAAGGATGAAGTGCCATCCTAAGGGCCGGTGAATCAGTGCGGGTAAACAGTGGTCCCGTCGAAGTATTCGCTAGTTAATTTCCTCGAGACCAAAGTTTTCTGGCGCGCCATCGATGTACGATGTGAACCGATGGAGATCTCAAATGAAAACAGTTATTTCAAGTAATTTGGCCTTGTATAGTAGTCTGAAAAACAATAAGTCTAGAAAGATTCTGTAGTGTGCAGCAGCTGTCTGTTATCACTTTTATGAAGAGGTAAACCAAGTGTTTGATGACATTACGTTTGGAGTACCTAAAGATGGCTTAAAATCCAAGAAAAACTTTCAAGTAGGTATACTTATACTTTTTTCATAGGCCAAAAGTTTGATTCCATGCTACAAGTATAGTTAATCAATTATTCAAGCTCATGTAGTAATTATAATTAATTAAAAACTGTCTGCTCCAATAACCTGAGAAATGGGTTGACATGGCAAAAAAAAGCATTGGTAGTGCTTTTTAAATACTTTCTAAATACATTGAAGCGTTTTGAATTGTGGAGGGGCGTATCGTAGATTATCTGTACATAATTAGGTAACGCTATATTGTTCATATTTCCTGCCTTAATTACAGATGATTGATATAAAACTGAGACAGGCGCATCCACCGCGTCGCGCATCGACGCCGGGTACAAATTGGACCCGAGTTGCGGTCTTCATTTCCTGCGCCCGGACTTCGAGATGAAAAGGATTTTTGCCCGTCATTACGGCTCTTTTTAGGAAACTCGCCTGCCTTGTTTTGTTTCCAGTATCGATGTAGGTGTGTTTAGGTAAGTTTTCTTTGGCGTATTTGTAGTTGAACGAAGTTGTTCGTGTGCAGGTGGGATCTCTACGAGATGGGTGTTCGGGAAGACTGTAAATGTTTTTACATCACCCTTGGCCGTAAAGTAGGATTTTCTGCCCGCTACGCGGAGAGAAAATCTCACTTCTTGGCCAAGGCAAGACGTAAAACTTTTGACAAACCACGGGCGGTAACTCGTAAAGCCCCAGATCGCGTATTTATGTCCCTCACCTTCGGGTCGGGCCACAGAAACCTGCGATCTGGGACATTTACGAATTCACCACCCTAGGTCTGTAATGTACTATATGTGTTGTCTATTGAGATCACAAGTTTGTATCATCAAACTATAATGGAATATACGACATCAAGTAATAAATACCTAATCATAATTTCAGTACCCAACTAACTGCTCTGTAAAACTTCAAAAAGACATCCCGCCCGTAAAATGATTAATTGTAACAAATCGCGGAACCCAGATACCTCAATTAAAATAATAGACGACTTTGTATTAATCGTGAGATTGAACCTCAGTTGGGGGACGGCAGGGTGTAGCCAAGGGGTTTTGAAGGTGCCAGACGGCGGAGGTATTGTGTGCCAAGTGTCGATTATTGTAAATACAGTTTGAAAGACAAAGGTACGAGAAATTCTTGCAGATTACATTGGAACCTGAATATTTTTGAAGTCTTATACAAATTTTAATGGTTCAATTCTCGTATTGATTCAGAAGAAATTTGAATAAATTATTTATTTGTTAAACATGGGTTACAAATTAGGTGGCTGTTTAAAATTATTCGCTATGTTTTAGACGCAGAGGGTGTACAAATATGTAATACAGGTATTGGATATGCACTACGTACCTACTGAAAAATTACAAAATCACACACAATTACAGATGGGTAATAAAATAAAATTGTTGAAATTAATTACCTACACCACAACTACGTTTACGTGATACTGTCCTACCTACGTCAACAGGGAAACTATTTTCATACAATGTACATGTGAGGGAGAGCGGGAGTTATTCCATATCCTCCGAAATAACTGAGAAATCAATAACTAAAGCGGAAATGTCTCTATCAATACACGCTAACACCTTGGTCCAACCCCTTCCTGATTCGCGGCCACCCCAATAATTGCTAGCGAAATAATTTTCCTTTGAATAGACGATTGCCAAGTTGCCCGACAATCGGGGGAATTTGGACTACAAGAGGGGGATTTTCCCACCTTATTTCAGCGATTGAGGAAAAATGTCTCGACTGAAATGAAACTTGTATGTGCTATAAATAAGAACGAATATGGGTACTGGGGTAGCTCAAATTGTTTAATGGAGGTATAAAAGTGTTTTTGGTATGTGAATGGAGGGAAAGTTAAATTACCGGAAAGTAGCGATATGAATTGAATTGCAGCGATTTTAACCGTGTCTGAATGATTACCTGCAGGACAGGCCTCGCCTAGTGCAGGAATCATTGTAATTATTTTCTTTCACAATTATCCAGTCTCATACAAATTCAGCGCATTTCACTAGAATTAAGATTTTTTGTACCTATTTGTTATGAGAGATGAATAAATTATTATATTATTATTTTTATTATTATTATTATAAATAAACGTTATCATGATGGAGTAAAGCTATAGCACTATTGTGCTTTTTGTGCTATTACTATTTTATAGTCGCTCGATAAATAAAAGAAGAAAAGATGTCTCGCGCTAGCGGACATATAAAATCCATTTAAGATGGAAATAAAGAATAAAGATCCAACGACAAACATTGCCCCGAAACATAAAGATTTTAGCAGTCACTGTTCAGTTTATGCTACATTATATTTTAACTAATGCCTGTTTAGATCCTATTACCAAGTTGTACGTGTCACTACAACTTGACTTGGCCCCGTGTGGTGCCGGGTCAGAATTGCACCACCCCATCTCCTCCCGTGGGTTTCGTAAGAGGCGAATAAGGGATAAACCGGAGGATGGGCAGCAGCGTCCTCCGCGCACTACGCAAATCTTACTGCGGTCGCCAACCCGCCTGCCAAGCGTGGCGACTATGGCAATCCCCCCCAAGGGAAAAGGTGATAACACCTTGCTGAAGAATTATAGACCCATCTCACTTCTGAGTCATGTCTACAAGCTGTTTTCGAGAGTCATTACAAACCGTCTCGCGCGCAGGTTTGACGAATTCCAGCCTCCCGAACAAGCCGGTTTCCGAAAGGGCTATAGTACCGTAGACCACATACATGCGTTGCGGCAGGTTATACAGAAGACCGAAGAGTATAACCTCCCCCTTTGCCTTGCATTTGTGGACTACGAGAAAGCCTTCGATTCGATCGAGACTTGGGCTGTGCTGCAGTCTCTCCAGAGGTGCCAAGCTGACTACCGGTACATCGAAGTGTTGAAGTGTTTGTACGAAAATGCCACCATGTCCGTCCGACTACAGGACCAGACCACGATGCCCATCCCACTGCAGCGGGGAGTCAGACAAGGAGACGTAATCTCTCCGAAGCTGTTCACCGCTGCATTGGAGGATGCCTTCAAGGTGCTGGACTGGAAAGGACGAGGCATCAATGTAAATGGCGAGTACATCACTCACCTTCGATTTGCCGACGATATAGTAGTTATGGCTGAGACCATGGAAGACCTCAGTGCTATGCTCGTTGACCTCAGCAGAGTTTCCGATCGAGTTGGTCTGAAAATGAACATGGACAAGACGAAGATCATGTCTAATGTCCATGTTGTGCCAACTCCAGTAATAATCGGAGACTCTGCGCTCGAAGTTGTTGACCATTATGTATACCTGGGACAAACAGTCCAGTTAGGTAGGTCCAACTTCGAGAAAGAGATCAATCGTCGAATCCGACTCGGCTGGGCAGCGTTCGGGAAGCTTCGCAGTGTCTTTTCGTCCAAATTACCGCAGTGTCTTAAGTCGAAAGTCTTCGACCAGTGTGTGTTGCCAGTGATGACTTATGGTTCCGAGACGTGGGCGCTTACGATGGGCCTCATAAGAAGGCTCAAGGTCACCCAGAGGGCAATGGAGAGGGCTATGCTCGGGGTTTCTCTGCGTGATAGAATCAGAAATGAGGATATCCGCAGTAGAACTAGGGTCACCGACATAGCCCGAAGAATTGCGAACCTTAAGTGGCAGTGGGCGGGGCACATTGCTCGCAGGACTGATGGCCGATGGGGCAAGAAAGTCCTGGAGTGGCGTCCGCGAACCGGTAGACGAGCTGTCGGTAGGCCTCCAACAAGATGGAGTGACGACCTTGTAAAGGTCGCGGGAACGCGGTGGATGCGAGTGGCACAGGACCGGTCTGAGTGGCGCGCCTTGGGGGAGGCCTATGTCCAGCAGTGGACGTCTATCGGCTGAAATGATGATGATGATGACGTGTCACTAACATACAAACGGTTCAGCGGCCCGCGGCGGCAGTTGGCCGGCTTCCGTCCAGTGTGGTCGCGTATGGTGCAATGATTTGGAAAAAGAGGATACCTGACAACAAGTCAAATTGTAGCAATAAATTTGTTGCTTTTAACCTTTTATTTTTGACCTGCCTAATCCAAACCGAGGGATCAGAGGGTTTCAACTTAGAGGATGGGATCAAAAGTATTGTCTTCTGTAGGTATTCAACTACTTAATATGCTTATAAGTGTAATTTTTAATAACCCTACTAATCCGCTAATGCATGAAGTATTTTAAAAGTAAACGAGTAGGAAAGAAAACATGAAAAATATAATTATAAATTAAGCAAGACCGATGCAGAAATTTACCTAATATCAGTTTTCAATATCATAAATACCAAACATGACATTACAAAATATTTATAGAACGTCATATTTGAATTTTTGATAAAATTCAATTACAGTGATGATAATGATACCTATGCAGCGGCAATTCAACATTTGCCTAGTCTACAATTCATGTTATTCCAACATGTAGTTGGTAGTTCAGTATATGGTAGTAGTCACATTTCACATCGACCAACCTCATCTTTAATTAGATTATCGTGGCACATTCCATCCCGTAATCATGGCGCTCGTATCATGTAATGCAGTTAGTTCGACCACATAACGAATCCGAACGGCAGCGACCGGCCGTAATTACCTGCTGCATTACTGGCGTTGCAGCGAGTGCGATCTCGGAGTTATTGCGAAACTGATGATCATCAACCCGTTCACATACCGGAGCCGTCATCTGGGAAATTAAACACACTGTAGCGTTCTCAAAATTGTATTTTGGCTTTGCAGTGCCTAATGTCTAATGTCCTCATGAGATGAGGCAATTTTGAGAAATTCAGAGAGACCTCGAGAAAGAGAGTCTGAGAACAAAGACATCAAAATTAAACGACGTTACGTTTTTTAATGTCGAAACTCGGAACATAAGCGACGTTGCTTTAAACGGTCTTAGGACCAGGATAATCTGGAGACTTGTGTTGGCACAAGAGATGGGAAGGGACTAAAAGGTCTTAAGTGTTGGTTCAACAAGGTGTCCGAGTGCCTAAAAAAGCAGGCCTTCAGCAGGCTTCAGACCGAACTTCGTGGAGGAGAATGTTTGCAGTGCTGCGTCGGCAGAGTCATGATCCTCAGTCCGCAGTCAGCATTGAGGGACCGATTGAGAAGGGGGAAGGAATACCCGGGATGTATCTCCTGACAGTAGGTTTTTAGTCACCTTTTACAACATGCAAGCCAGGTTGGGGGAAAAAGCATTCTCTCTAAGTTCCCAACTTACTTTGGCAACATAAGTAAAGTGTTCGAGTAATTTTAAGTCCAAAACCAACAGTAAAGTTTGAATTAATCTCGGTTCTAGCATAGAGGCATTCAATCTTGGTCCTTGATTTGGCAACGCATTTTCAATCATTTGATTTCTAGTATTCATGGACGACATTGACCACTTACTATCAGGTGGTCTGTGTTTTCGTTTGCCAAACAGTTCAAAGATACACTTTCGACACAACTTGAACGTGGTCCAGACTTACGTTGTGGCCGTCATCGTCATTATCATTTCAGCCGAACGACGTCCACTGCTGCTAGACATAGGCCTCCCCCGAAGCTCGCTACTCAGGCCGGTCCTGACCTTCACGAGCTCGTTGCTCCATCTTGTTGGAGGCCTACCAACAGATCGTCTCCCGGTTCGCGGACGCCACTCGAGAACTTTCCGGCCCGATCGGGTATCAGTCCTGCGAGCAATGTGCCCCGCCCACTGCCGCTTGGCCTTTGAGCGGTTGAAAATATTAAGAGCAAATTTCGACTACATAGTTATCACATACTGCATTAATGCTACATAGTCATTAGCTATTTTTATTTTTTATTAATAAAATGAATTCAAGCAGGCTTTCGCTTAAGGTTTATCCTAATATACCTACATAGTGTTAACGGTATTCAATACCAAACCATTCGGCAGTAATGACAGTTTGCTCCGGAACGGCCTCGTTCGCGCCATTGATCGCATCGCATTGCCATGGTTATTCGCGGTGAAACTAAACCCCGGTTTACCACCGCTCTCTGTAAATTTGAATTGTTTTGCCAGATTCATATCTATAACGTATATAAGTTGTTCATACAACGTACTATGGTTACATGTTACTCAAAATATTCTCATTACATAGTTTCCTCAGTTTATAAAATTCAACCATTGGTGAATTTATTTATTGCTTTAAATTGGCTACTTTAACAATAAAGCCATTGAGAACAATTAAAAAGCCAAAGCTATATAAACTATGGCAACATCACGATATTAAAAAATCCTTACATTGTTTTTCAATTTCCACCAACTTCGAATTTTAATAAGCTTTTCGATCAAAAGTTTCAGTTTGATTAAAATTTTCAGCAGTTTTTGACTTCCAAATATAATTAAAACTTACATAGCAAGCAAACTTAGAACAGACGTGACGTTTAGCAACAAAACATAATATTACAAAACCATATTATCGTAAAAAGTTCCAGAAAAATCTAGCTCGAATAGCGTCGCCAAGGATGAAATAAAGTCTGGTAGAAATGCGATGGATGTGAATAAAGAAAGGGAAAAAATTCATTAGTGACAAGCACGTGATTAAAAATAACAATTGAGTTAAGTACAATAATAAAAGAAAATGATTGGTTTCGCAATGCTCCTAACTCAGATGTTCTTGTTCAACCTTGTGAAACCACTGTAGGCAGGCACTAGACCAGTGGAGGGTGTGTGTGGACTTGTGAACGTGTTTTAACTAGCATGGTCATAAAGATGATGGTGGTGATGATGATGTCGATGATACCCTAACGAGTAAAGCGATTGAAAATAGTACTACACCACTTACTAAAAGCAGTGAACGTTTTATTAAAACTTATAAAGTTTACGCAGCCGAATTAACCAGCCAATAGAATCAATAAGATACGGCCCAATCAGCAGGGGCTACGTTTCGAGAACAAGCAAGCAAATCGAGTTAACCTTTGCTGATTGCTGTTTTCCCTTATTAAGGCCCTGTGTTCCTACAAAGGTAGAGGGACTATTCCCTTACTGCGATATTAGGCTCCTAAAAGATACGTTTGAGACGCTTACGCTATAAACGATGGCAAATATCTTACTAATAATAAGACTAATTTTTATAAACAAACTAGCTTCTGCCCGCGACTTCGCCCGCGTGGAATTCTGCTATCGCGCTCCCGCGCTTTTCCGGGATTAAAAGTAGCCTATGTCCTTTCCCGGGACTCCAACTATCTGTATGCCAAATTTCATCTCAATCGGTCCAGCGGTTGAAGCGTGAAGAGGTAACAGACAGACAGTTACTTTCGCATTTATAATATTACTAGCTTCTACCCGCGACTTCGCCCGCGTGGAATTCGGTTATCGCGTTCCCGCGGGAACTACACGTTTTTCCGGGATGAAAAGTAGCCTATGTCCTTCCCCGGGACCCCAACTATCTCCATGGCAAATTTCATCTCAATCGGTCCAGCGGTTGAAGCGTGAAGAGGTAACAGACAGACAGACAGACAGACTGACAGACAGAGTTACTTTCGCATTTATAATATTAACTAGCTTCTGCCCGCGACTTCGCCCGCGTGGAAGTCGGTTATCGCGCTCCCGCGGGAACTATGCGCTTTTCCGGGATAAAAAGTAGCCTATGTCCTTTCCCGGGACCCCAACTATCTCCATGCCAAATTTCATCTCAATCGGTCTAGCGGTTGAAGCGTGAAGAGGTAACAGACAGACAGACAGACAGACAGAGTTACTTTCGCATTTATAATAGTAATATGGATATGGATATATGGATTACGAAAAGCAAAACAAAGTTGATTTGATGTTCTCAAGAATTCATTCCGTATAAGACTTATGTAGAAGCCGTGGTGGCCTAGTGGTTCGACCTACCGCCTCTCATGCCGAGGGTCGGGGGTTGGATTCCGGCTCGCACCTCTAAGTTTACTTATGTGCGAAATTCAATTTGAATTTACCACTGAGCTTTTCGGTGAAGGAAAACATCGTGAGGAAACCTGCACGCATCTGCGAAGTAATTCAAAGATGTGTGTGAAGTCCCCAATCCGCACTGGACCCGCGTGGGGACTATAGCCCAAACCCTCTCGTGATGAGAGGAGGCCTGTGCCCAGCAGTGGGACGCAAATAGGCTGTAGTAGTAGTAGTAGTAGTAGACTTATGGAGTGAATTGACGGCGTAAGTTTTTTTTTCCTTTTTTCTATAGCAAATGTCTTCTAACTGAAAGTATTAAATGAAATCCATCTTTCATTTCACTAAATATTTTCAGTTAGGAATAAAATAAAATATTGCTTGTGGGAACTGAAGATGATAATTTAGCAGTAAGCCCGCTTACACTGTTGCCAACATCCACGCGCCATGTCTAATTAATCTATCAATAATATATGACATTATTCTCGATTAGGATCATCAGTATTGATTAATTGAGATGCAAATAGATTCAATCAGCATTCGCTCTCGATTGGCTTAACAATATACGGCTCCCGTCTTAGCCGTTAGATTGAGTGAACATTTTACACCACCAGGAATATTACAAATGGTAGTTTTGATTAGGCAGTTTGAAACAAAGACCCGGGAAACTGTTCGATGTGAATATAGCATGATAGGGTCAGTATGGCGGCCTTGAAGGGACCTTTGCCTTGGAGTGGATGTCTTATGTCTTGATCATGATGACGATTATGATAGAACTTTAAAACAATTTCAATAATATTGCTGAATACAATGCAACATCACATATCAATTTTATTACATCTGATAATCCAAAAAGATCTAAATAAGCCGATAATGAATCAGAATTTAATACTTATGTCGCATCAACAGTTTATGGCGACGTAAATAAACACCGAATAGACCCCGCACGGCCTACAGGTTCACGTGTTCGAAAGCACAATGGGGGCAGCTTTCCTGACAATGTCGCAATTTATCAAACGAGCCACATTGTTGCTCCCCTCGCGGGTTCCGTGCTACTTTTCTCTAGGGTTGTATGTGAACGAGAATTCTTTGCGGATGCATCACCTGGATTTAATATATCGAACATGGTGATTTGATTCAGATGCCTCCGTCAAGTAGTTTAATTAAATTCCAAGACAAACAGACCAATCACAATCTTGACCTGTAGTTCTAGGTGAACCTTTGTATGGTGGCTTAACTTCAAAAGGATCTAAATTTTCAATAGCGGTTAGATTAGATTAGGTCGGAGGAAGAACTTGTGTGAAAATTGCGGGAAAAAATAAGTATCAATAATATCTAAGTACCGACTTGATAATGTTAATTGACTATTTATTCTTTTCGAAAATAAAGCGCTCTCAATAAGCTTTTGATAAAAACTAAAATTAAAAATGACAGTAAGGGAAGTCAATGAAAATTTCGACAAACATTTCGTCTTTGAATTAAATACCTTTTCACATTTTCTTACTTGTAAACAGTCAAGGCAAAATAAAAACATAAAACTACCAAGAAGCAAGTCAGGTACGCTTGAAGATGAGAATTCGCAACACCGAGGGGGAAGAGACAAGATTGTCATTTTCCGGATGTTTGGCCGCCGCAGCGCCGCTATACGCATAAATACTTTTAATAATATGGAAAAAGCTCGCAGGTGATGTTTTTATTAAATTTCCCGTGAGCACTCGACGAGAATCGAAACGAGTTTCGACCAACTTCGGGAGGGAAATATACTTTTTTTCTCCGCGCGTTTGAATGGCGTAAATATTTACATTTCGGATGTTTAAGGTAGGTAAATATATTTGACATTTCCTGATCTAAGGTTATATAATTTTATGCTTGGTAAAAATCGTGACGTATTAGAAGCGTAAAACCTTTCGCAACTTCTAAGTTATTCATTAATACTTAATAAACCATAATATTATAAATGCGACAATAACCATATATCTGTTCACGCTTCAGCAGCCTGGACCAATTTAAAATGAACTTTGGCATGTAGATACGTACTTGAAGTTCCGGGGGAAGAACCAACTTTTATCTCGAAAAAAAATGCATAGTTCCCACGGGAACGCTATAAACAAATTCCACACGGATGGAATCGCAGCCAGAAACTAGTTGTCTATTTATAAGGCGAAAAAAGTATAAATAATAAGGACGCTTTTCATATTTATTTATTAATATATGTTTATTTAAAAGATCTCATTGAATTGAAGCTCCTAATAAACAACCAATACAAGAAAACCAAACCGATCCGAAAACATGAAAATAAAAATTATAAACAAATTAGACCGGAACAAATAAGGAACGAGCGGAGACAATATTACAAAAGGAAAGAAGAAAAGCAAGGTTTCAATAATAAATTATCAAAGGGGCCCAAGGGTGGCGCCTTGCGGGACTCCCTGGCCCCGGCGCGGCGAGGCGAGAGGACCGAGGGACGACACCTCTCGGCGTCTTCCTTATTGTGTGAACTCGTCCCTGCTTGTGGCGCAAAAGGCATACTAAAGCGGAGAAGACGTCTTCGAGTGCTAACCTGACATAAGTTGTCGAAAGCCTTTGAGAAGTCGGACGCAAATAATCACATGTTGATTAAAAATTTTCATTTAAGTTTGGAATGTATCGAGTTCTGATTAAACTATCGGTACGCCTCCAACAAGATGAAGCGACGACCTTGTAAAGGTCGTGGAAAAGCGGTGGATGAGAAAGGCACATGACCGGTCTGCGAGTGGCGCGCTTTGGGGAGGCCAAAAGTCTAGCAATGGACGTCTTTCGGTTGAAATGATGATGATAAATGATGATGTGTATTATTATAATTTTACAAGTAGAATTACTACAAGAATTATATCAGAATGTTACTGCTATAAAGCTCCTTTTGTGTTAGAATTGTAAAAAAATGTAAGTATTGAGTTATCAGCTGAGACATGATTTGCACTAGCTACAAAACCCGAACTTAGGCTGTGAAATGGGCACCTTGCCAAGGTATTCTCAATGAAGTACAACGCGACGATATTTCAAACGATGCACAAAAAGGTGTCTACGAAGTTGACAATGTGTAAAAGGTGTGATGTTGTAACTTGTAAGTGTTGGTATAAAAATGATGAATTTATATGAAAACGTTAATAATCATTCATAAAAGTACACAAACGTATAATTTCTACCAAATATATTTCCAATCCGTAAACGTTTATGTCCGGATAACTATTTGCCCCTTCGAGTGTGTCTGTCATTTCTTCCTTCACCGAACTTTTCCATTTTATTACTACTTCCGGCGTGGGGTTTGAATAAAGAATAGCGTCAGCTAATAAAGTGAAATAAATAAAAGACAAAAGATATGATTACAAACATCGTAACTGTTACAATTTATTTATTCGTTGATTTCATATGTATGAACCTTTAGTATGAACAAGAGATAACTTTAGTTTTTCAGATAAGGTATATTTCAAAGTTGAATTTTATTCAGTACCTAGTACTTACAACTAAACTTACTTACTTTTTTGAGGCCTTGGTAGCCTAGTGGTTTCACCTACCGCCTCTCATGCAGAGGGTCTGAAATTATTTATGTGCGAAATTAAATTTGAATTTACCACTGAGCTTTTCGGTGAAGGACAACGTCGTGAGTAGCTGCACGTATCTGCAAGTAATTCAAGGATGTGTGTAAAGTCCCCAATCCGCACTGGGCCCGCGTGGGAACTATAATAGCCCAAACCTCTCTCGTGATGAGAGGAGCCCAGCAGTAGGCCGTAAATAGGCTTAGCATTCAAAAAGTCTACATACATTTAAGCCAATTTCCCTATGGAGTAAAAAGAGGCAACATAATGCCTAAACTGACTCACGCTTAAATTATTTTATCTCTATTTTATTTTCAACCTACAATCCTCGGCTGGGCATCCACCTTTGTTAGAAACCAGCCCTCGTCTTTTGTTAAAATTCGATGGAAATATTATATAAAAGATGTACCCTTATTGAAACTTGAAAGAATTGTGCCGAAAGTAAGGAGGCGTTCACGTGGAACTTTCCTTATACAAATTAGCGTTTGGAATGAGACAAAGAAAGGACGGAATGCGGAGGACTCGCCGTAATCCGTGCCATGTGGGTCCTGATTGATCAACGCGGGGAAGTTAATATCGAAGATTACGCTTAGAAGAAATATTTTCCTTGAATCAATGAGAAGAGACAAAGAAAGAGTGAAATTAGAACATTAAGAGTACGATTTGAGATATGACCAAAATATTGGAAGATAGCATTATTCACACTACTAACACTTTTGAAAAGAACATAACAACGAAATTTGGTACGAGGATTATAAAACAGCAAAGAGACTAAGGGGATAGAAAAAATAGCAAATTCAAAAACGTTTAAGTAAAGTAAAACGTTAAGTGAGTGCGTAATTAATGTCAAATTAAAGACAAGAGTCACGATAGAGATTAAAAACAGCCTTTGGCAAATACAGATATACCTGATCATAACCACACAGCTACAAAGTCTACTGTCATGTAAGTTAACTTTTACAACAGCCTATAGGTCCCCACTTCCTGAAGCCACCACTAAAAGTAAATCCTAATTATATGCCCATTTGCAAGGTGTATCACCGACCAGATTGTGAAGCACCGGGTTTTTGTGAGTATCGGTGTTGAGAAAGGGTCATCTTGATTTGGCCGGATCGTGAACACCGAGGGTGTTGTTGTGGCTACTTATAAGGTTCTAGGATGTTTATTTGTCACTTTATGTGGATAAGAGAGTGAATGTTTCTTCACTATGTCCGTGTTACTTTTGTTTCTGGCGGATCGTCAGGTTTGTGTTTTTTATAAAAACATGGTGTATGTTTAGATTTACCTAAAATATATAATATGTTAGTTAAAAAAATGATTTACTAAACTTCTTTGATGTCAATGTCAAGGGAACGTTTCTTGTTTAGACTGAAAATTAGAAACATCGTCAAAATCTCGTACGGAACAATAACTTGAATGAAAAAGAATCGCGCCGTTTCAAAGAAAAACGTCTTTATTAAATATTTTCCTCTCAATAATGCGATGGGAGGAAAAAACAGAGAGAACCGCCTTTTTAACGGAACGAAAAACGCGTAGTTTAATTTAATGATTCGTAGTGAGAAAATTTTATATTGTCCAATCCATAATAATATTATAAATGTGAAAGTGTGTTTGTTTGTTTATTTGTTTGTTTAACCTTCCTTCACGTCGCAACAAGTGGACCGATTTGGATGAAATTTGGTATAGAGATAGTTTGATTCACGGGCAATAACATAGGGTACTTTTTATCCCGATATTTCTACGGGAACGGGTTTTCTACCGGTCAAACCAGTTTTTTTAATACTTCTATAACTACAATCATATATATGTATAGTATCATCGGGTATGCAGATTCTGAGTCTACGCGGGACGAAGTCCGCGGGAAAAGGCTAGTATAATATATCCTCAATTTTGTACCTACCGTATTAGATCAATTACGAGAAAGTCTTATATTCTATCTCCACCACAACGGCCTGTTTGCGTCTCGCTGGTGGGCAGTTTCTCTTGTCATCAGGAGAAGGTTTTTGGTACAGTCCCAACGCGAGCTCAGTGCGGGTTCGTGGTCTGAAGACACATTATTGAATCGCTTCACAGATGAATTTCATAAAAGATTTAAAAAAACATCTCAATGTTAAGACACATTTTTCTGCGAATGCGACATTCATGTCTTTCGTCAACATCATTTTATTCTTTCACTAGTCCAAAAAACAGTGATGATATATCGTAGCGTATATTGGATTTATTCTTTCGTTTGACCTTTCTGGGAGAGGGAGAGCGTACCGAGCACTAAATACTAGTCATTCCGCGCGATCATAAATGCGGAAAATTGGAAATAAATGAAAATTACGCTCGGAAATAAAATGAGGGATATTTCCATGGCACCCACGTGAAAGGCGCTTTCACGATTCATAATAATTGTATAGAATTAATTGGGCTAAATGTTTTTTTGATTTCATTATAAATAATTATAATGTAATCCGGTTCTGGTGTTCTATATCTTCGTATCAAACTGTGTGATGCATTAATACTATCCAAACTTTCTTATGCAGATTTAGTGTACGGACCGCGGCTGCTGGCTCGTACAGATCGTATCGTGCAGCGCGTTCAGAACGCCTGCGCCCGATACTGTTTCAATGTTCCTCCACGCACACACATCACACTGTACCTAAATTCTAACGGAATTTTAAAAATGGCACTTCGTCGTGAACACCACCTCGCTACGTTACTATTTGGAGTCGTCAAAACCGAAAGACCCAAGTATCTTTATGATAAGTTGAAATGGAGATTTCCCCGCATTGTCCCTTGCCGCACCACAAACTGGCAACTGCTTGTGCCTAAGCACCATTCTGCCGCTTCTGCGGCAGTTTCAAATATGCTGCCTCCAAGTGTTGGAACAACCTGCCTCCTCCGTTTCGTAATCTTTCCTTCACCTCGTTCAAAATTAATTTCAAAACATATCTTTTAAACTATCAAAAACAATTTCCTTTAGGTGGCAGAGTTGTTCCTACCTATCTGTATCCGTATTAAAACGTAACCTTAAGGTTAAGTATATAACTTACAAATGTACATTCTAGTATCTTCTTATTGTATTTGTTTTTCCTACTTTGTTTGGTTCCTTTCTTATATCTATTCTGTTATTTCTCGCTCCTGGCTACATTTATCCACACTTTTATTACTTTCCATTAAATATATATTTAACTATAATTACATTTACAACTTTCACCTTTTCCCTTGTCCCCCTTTTATGATTTTACCTTCCTACTTCTGTTCCCAGCGTAAGCACACATGCTTTTTAGGGCTTCGGCTGAAAACCAGCGCTGTGGCTCCTGCTGCAGCACATGCTGAGCCGAGTCCTTTTTTGACTGGCACTACAGCGTAGCGCAGCGTATTTGCACGTCTTTTTAATACATTTATTTATATCATTATCTTATTTTCTTTTTCTTTATTATTTGTATTGTGTCTTCTGTATTTTAAAACTCTGTTACGTTGTAGTGTGTATTTTTATGTCAAAATAAATGTTCTGAGTTCTATAGGTACGAGTACTTAAATTGATTACCTTCAAATCAAATTTCTAAATCAAAAACTGAGCATTCCATCGCCGTTTTTTTTGTAGCGAAAATCGTTAATTGGGTAAAGTTGCCTCCGATATAGTTATTTATCGCGACATCTCGGCAAAGTAAACACGGTGTTTATGTCAGCTCGTTAAATCGCTGATCCTATTAACGACTATTTGAAGTGGAATCCTCTTATTGAATATTAGGAAACGGGGGAAGTGACGTTCATGAATTAAATGCCGTTTGGTAAAATGTTAATAATTTAATAACCTCTAGACATACACTTAAAATAAACGCTGCTTCGGTTGATGCGAATACAAATCCTCGTGGATTCACATTTTACCGGGTTATCAAGATTTTAAATGTAATCCATACTTGAGTACTTCATATTACTAATGCGAAGGTAATCTATATAGCTCTGTTTGACTCACCTTTTACGCGTTGGCTCGATTATATGGACATAGGCCACTTTTTATCCCGGAATATCGCATAGTTCCCGCGGGAACGCGATAACCGAATTACACGCGGACGAACTCGAGGGCAGAAGCTAGTACTTAGTGTATCTAACCATAAAGGCTTGTCAATTGTTCTTCCCAATCCATTCACGCGAGCTTACGACTTCATGACACCATAGGTAACATATGAACGTAAGAATGAAAAAAAAAGTACTAGTCGAAAGTCGTAGAAAGGGTGTAAGTCACTTATGTACCGCCTGGGACGCCGGCCCTTAATCTTGAGGGTAGAGGATCGTCCCACGGGAGGGGCTGAAGCTTTAGGCAAATACTATTAGGTCCTTACATATGAAATTGGCGTTTGGCGAACTGGCAACTTTGATTCAAAATATGTGGCGTTCGGCTAGGAATTCCAAATTCAAATTTATTTCAAATTTAAGACCATGTATTTCTGTGTTCGAATTACGAAATTTATTTGTTATCGCGTCATTTGTTTTTCTTTCACATCGTTCTGTTCACAATATGGAGAACTTAAAATATCGCTATATTTACGAATATGAGTTTCACCTCGGCACTAGTGCTGCAGAAACGGCTCGTAGGATTAACAATGCGTATGGGGAAGCTACTGCAAAAGAAAATACGGTACGTTATTGGTTCCAACGTTTCCGTTCTGGAAATTTTGACCTACAGAACAAGCCTCGTGGACGGCCGGAGACACAAGTTGATAACGAAGAATTAAAAGCAATTGTGGAAGCAGATCCATCGCAAACCACGTCAGAGTTAGCGGCAGGCTTCGGTGTGAGTGATAAAACCATTTTGATTCACTTGAAACAAATTGGAAAAGTGAAAAAACTTGAAAAATGGGTACCGCATGAATTGAGCGACGCAAACAAAGAAACACGCGTCGAGTGTTGCGTTTCACTTCTCAACCGGCACAATAATGAAGGCATTTTGAATCGTATCGTTACTTGTGATGAAAAATGGATCTTGTACGACAACCGGAAACGTTCTTCACAATGGTTGAACCCAGGTGAACCAGCCAAATTCTGCCCGAAACGAAAGTTGACTCAGAAAAAGGTACTGGTAAGTGTCTGGTGGACTAGTGCCGGTGTCATCCATTACAGTTTCTTAAGATCTGGGCAAACAATCACGGCTGATGTGTATTGTCAACAATTGCAAACGATGATGGAAAAGCTAGCCATTAAACAACCCAGACTGGTCAATCGATCTAGCCCACTGCTGCTTCAGGACAACGCTCGACCACATACGGCACGTTTGACGGCCGCAAAACTACGGGAGCTGCGACTGGAATGTCTTCGACACCCACCATACTCCCCGGACCTTGCTCCAACTGATTACCATTTTTTTCGGAATTTGGACAACTTCATGCAAGGAAAAAAATTCAATTCTCACGAGGCTGTCCAAACGGCCTTCAAAGATTTTATTGATTCTCGCTCACACACTTTTTTTAGTAAAGGAATCAATGAACTACCTTCGAGATGGCAAAAGTGCATAGATAGCCATGGTACATACTTTGACTAAATAAATAGTTTCATAAAAAAAAATCGTTTTCATTTCTGCCATATGAAACGCCAATTTCATATGTAAGGACCTAATATTTGGTTTTTAAGGTTCCGTACTTCAAAAGGAAAAAACGGAACCTATAAGGATCACTACATTATCCGTCTGTCTGTCTGTCCGTCTGTCAATCAATACGCAATCCTAATTCAAATTCAAACAAGTAATATTAATTACTTTACTGTTTGTAATTTATCTGGATAAAGTAGTCATTCCATTCAAGAATGACAGTGTTGTCCAATTGTGTTCTGCAAATCCTTGATCATTCATCATCATAACACGAATTTAATTTCATTTATACCACCGATAAAGGGTATAGGTTATCTAGCAAATTAAAGCACCTGGCCGGATCTAAAAAGACTCGGCCATGTCCACGTCACCCAGACAATCGTTCACGAGATCAAACATCCGCCCCCATCATTAAAACAACAGGCTATACGATCCACACAGGGCCATAATGAAATAAATGTAGGGCGCAAATTCATTACACGGACAGTATTGACCCCTGACAGGTAAGCAACAAACTATAAAACTACTAGCAGTCAAACAAAAATACACCTACACCACCCAACTTCAAAGGCCTCTGGGAAAGCACAGCGGGATTGGCGAAATCGTAAAGATCCGGAATAAATAATCTGAAATGCCCACTTCAAGTTGCCTGGCGAATTTAATTTCGGGCGCTCAACGTTTTTATGGCCATCTTTTTAGTAAAGGTAAGTATATTGCTTTAAAAGTTGGAAGGGATTAATGAAAATGTAAGGGCGTTGTTTCGATTTTCAAAGTTTGCGGCTTTGATCTGAGTGGCAGGAGAGGACCATTAATTAGTAAAAAAAACTTTATAATTACAATTAAGATGAAGTAACGCAAAAGAAAAAAGTGGTAGAGAATTCTGATGAATATTTTTTTGCTATCACATAAAAACGCTTTTATATTTTCCGAAACTAAATACTATTTGGTAAGTGAGAATGAATGATAATGAGAATGAGAGAATGAATGAGAATTATTTATTTCAAAATTCCACATATTATGTTATCTTAAAACTAATTACAAATTTTACCTTATTCTTAATTACTTAACATACGGAAAATTTTGAAAAAGGTATCCTCTCAGCTTTGTAAGTAAATGAAAGTTTTTGTGGGAATTTTTGATGCCATCTCTTCTAAAATTCTAAACATCACAACACGCAGGTATCAGTGCCCCTTCACTCATATCTGATATTTTTTTTATTATAGTAATGAACTTTGCGTTTTATCTTATGTATCTCACCAATACGAATATGTCAATATAATGATTAAGTTTTAGGCTTTATACTTGCTCAAGAAAATACGTTCTCTCTCTGAATAAACACGGGCAATTCTGTTGCGGAAATTAAGCACCTAACCACCCTAAAAAGTGCTGTAAAACTAAACCACACCTTATCTCGGCGACACTTTGATATCTCGCGTCTTCATTAAACCGACGACCCCAGTATATAAAACGGTGAATAATAAAATTACGCAGGCCGGTCACGTGGCGCCGTTGCGACTCGCCCCGAACGATATTAAGACCTAAAGAGGGTTTTTTTTTTAACTTATTATTGCCGTAAAATCCCTTGTCTCCCGTAATAAAGGGACCTTGCGGGATTTTGGTGATCGAATTACAAATTTTCGAGTATGTCATGAGTATTTATTTGTGAGTATTACGAGTGTTATTTTTACTTTATGTCTAAGATCCGAGGATGTTTAGTAATTTTTATCTCAGTGACTTGTTCTTTACCTATATAAAATGTAATTTTTTGAGGAGCATACAAATTTCATATTAATAATAACAACTAAATCCACAACATTTTCCATTATGTCCAAAGGTTTAACTGGTAGAGAATGCCTTATGGCATTAAGTTCACCTTTTGTATTAGTTTTACTAATGTGCAATAAAGTTTAAATAAATAAATAAATAAATAAATATAAGATTCTCTGCAAAATCAAAAATACGCAAAACTTATTGATCTACGACAAAGGAATCAAAAAACCTCAAAAGAGATACTCTTCGACGGAAAAATCAAATCACCTACTTAAAAACTCGTACAATGGGTAACAAAGATGAAAAATTCAAGAGTAACACGGAATGTAACGCTATGTTACCGATCTCGTTACTGGAACGGAAATTAACGTTTCCTACGATAGATAGCTTCCTTATACATAACGCGATACATAATGCCTTCGCTGAAGCAAAAGGTTATGAACGCGGTAAAGCGTAAATGTACATAAGCTCTTTTTCGGCAAAAGAGATTACATCAGAAACAAAGAGCGAGCGAGTAAATAATGCTAATGTATTCGAATAACTAATAAGAAATAATGAATTATTTGTAGCGTGTTCACTTTTACTCTTATCTGAACGATAAAACATTGTTACGGAGAAATGATTGGATGTTATTGCACGGGAAGTGAAAGAAGTGTTTTGTTGCCAATCGCAACTTTGTGTGATAAATGATGGAAGTAGAATCGCGTTCGCAGTCGAAGATTTGTCTTTGGATTGGCTCAGGAATGAAAAAATACGTCTTGTTCTTGTGAATTGAAATGTATTGAACTTGCTTTTGCTTATACATCATCACAGTCATCATTACTTTTATAATGTACAGTTTCATGTTACACGACGGTTTAAATATTAAACAATTCAGACGTTGTTCTTAACTCATTTTTACATGTGTTAGGTACTTTATTTACTAGGTTAAAATATATGTATTTAATGATGTTGATGTATATTTTTAGGAAGTATTTGATTAGCTTGTTGTGTTAGGCCAATTAAATCATGAAAAGAGTATTCAACAACATATAATTGAATTAGCACCTTTATCTTCACCTCCGTTACCATCATCACCGTTAATCACCACCAAAATCATTGTCATTACTTTACGAATGTATTTCAAACTATACTTCATTTGATAGTTTGTATGTTGCAAGATGTGGTGTCTTTGAATTTACCTATTTATTTGTGGCGATATCCTGCCGCCATTTTGACCGTCCCGGTGGCAAGTCGACGATAAAAACATTTTCATGGCTACATTAGAACAGTGGTGAAAGTGAACGGAGAATAATCAATACGGTTCAAGCTGCGCAGGTACGCCCCTCCCCGCCAGTCCCCAGAGCAGACTCGCAGAGGGGACAGTTCGTCACACGAAACTACATGCTTACTCCTCTAGCGCGAAGACACTAAGTGAGTCATGGCCTGACACGATGACAAGCCATTTGTTCGAATCTTGAGCTAACCAACCAACCACAAGAGCCTATTTTTGTCCTACTGTTGGGCACAGGTCTCCTCTCATCACGTGAGGATTTTGGAAATAGTCCCCGCGGTTTCAGTGCTGACTGAGGACTTTGCACAATTGGAACATGCATGCGATGCGTTTCTTTGCGATGTTTTAAAGCTCAGTGGTCAGTTTTTCAGGTTTTTTTTTGAGTTCATAAAAAAATGTATGGCTGACTCTGGGATTGATGGTGTGACTGACACCAAATTGTTTTTTTTGGCTACTCGAAAAAAAAAAAACCTGAAAAACATGCTTAGAATCGATAACTGATACTGTTGGTTAAAATATCGTCACAACGTTTTGTTGGACCCTATATAAATTAGGTATGTATTTCTCTATATAAGTATTTATATCGTTGTCTAGCACCCATAATACAAGCGTCGCTTAGTTTGGGGCTAGGTCCAATATGTGTGATATGTCAAAAAAAAAAACAGGTAAAGGCTAGTGGAACGAATGATGTTGATGCCACTGCCACTTCTCAGGATTCCTCAGAATCAACAAAACATCCATACTAATAATAAAAATTCTGTTCATTCATAATTCTATTAATAGCTTCAATGAATGGTTGTTGCCCTTTCTGAGCAAATAATCTTTGTCCAGCATCCCTCCAGTCAGCGCACTGTCTAAACCGATTGATGCAAGTAAATTTCGTTGATGCAATGAACCCTCTATATATTAGTGTGTTACTACTAAATAATGGTTTATCCTTCAAATAATACGTCACATTAATAACTAATATGGTAAATATATAGTGTAAAAACAAGTTCACCTAAGCAGTCTTTAAAATACCTATACCTACTCTTTGAGCGTATTTTACAGAAATCATAAAGTGGTTTTTCAAATAGAAAAAATTGAAATTAGGTATATAAAGCAAAATCGAATAACTAATATAAAAACTAATTTTAGATTTACATTGTAGCATAAATATTATATTATTTCTTGTAACTGATACATACTGTTGCGAATCACGAGTATTATTCTATATCTTTTTTACTGCGCAACCTTAAGAGGAAGACATCTTCATCATCGTCAAAGACAGACATCCGGACGGACCCAGCATAGTGCTACCACCAACACAAGATAAAATTTCAAAGGTTGTTCATGTTCACTCTAAGTAAGTATTTATTGCGTACGTATACCATTATATACCACGGTTTGAGATTCTGTTTAAAAATAACACGAAACAGGCGTCAATAATACCAATACTTAGACTAACTCCAGAGTCAATAGCTTCGGTCGGTGTTCAAAGACCAAATTACGCGTCAAGTCACCGTCGTATTAGATACCTTGCTATTGAGAGCTCGCCCGCCCGACAAAGCGGCTGCGGAGAGACCAGCAGCAGCGCAGTCACACAGGTTGATTTGAATCAACGTTTGTTTATTGTAAAACTTTTGAAGGAGAAACACTAGAAATTGTTGTTTATGAATGCGAAAGAACTAACGAATGTACTTCTTTTTCTAACTGTACTAGTTACTAGTTTATATTATTAGAACAGTACCAATTTTATTGCCATTGTCACGAGTCTGTGTTATCATTTTCATTGAGCTACTTAAACAATTAATTGATCCAAAACACCGCTCAACTTAAAACCAACTAATAAATCACAGCCTGTATCAAGTACAAATTTTATTACGCCGCTTTATTGGATACTGGCTTCTATTATTTAACATTATAGGGTTTATTATCGTTATTATTGCGCCGGTTGTTTCAGAAGGCTTTAGAGTGTTAGTTGGTTTAATTAATCATCCGCCGGGCGGAAAATCGAGCAGCTGGTTTACGATAACGACGTCTAGAAAGTTCGACGAAGAATGACGGTAGTTCTAATAGAGCGACAACCATTGGTTCTCGAGTAACGGAAGCGAGGAAGTTCTATTGTGTGTAGCCCGCATTGTACAGTGCGGTGGTGAATGGACTAGGTCTAGTGAGTAGCAGATTGATGGACATATTGTTGTGAAAAAGTGACAAATTGTTTGCGCGGAGTCCATCAAGTTTATTGCTGTTATCGTGTGCAGATTTTATCTGCTACTAGGTAGTAAATGGACTGAAAACGTCGATGAAGCTGGTATAAATTTTCATGGCTGAATTGGAACAAGATAACATTATTGCCAGACATTTTCAGAATAGATACGGACTGATCAGTTTCCACTGGTCTACAAAATTAAATAATTATATTTATCCAGTAAGGTGTACATTGTAATTTGATGGCTTGAATCGCATATTTAAAAGCCTTCGCCCACGGCGACTTTTTGTAGCGATGCTGCCGCGCTACTCATATTCGCTATCCTTTTTAAACATCAAAGAGTAAAGGGGGCCCTCAAGTTAGGGCCCTCGGCCCTAAATTTCGATTATGTTTTCCTGTGGCTGCAAAAATCAGTAGGCAAAACTATTGCGCTGTTTGACCACTTTCCATTTTCCCTTGAACCTCTTGACTAACCAAAACTTGCTGATACAGCACGCGTCCCTCGTATCTCAGCATCAGCCAACTACCCCAAAACTAGTAAATACACGTGAATAGGCACAAACCTGCCCTCACGTGGCGAAAGCGGTCATTAAAACTTAGCACAATGGAGATAAGATAATTCAATAAGCCACTCGACCCGCAACTTGAACAATATTTTACGCGGGGATGTGGGTAGTTGAACATTACCGGCCGAAAGGGCGTAAGTTGGCGCGTAATAATGAAGTGTTACGCCGTTAGAGGTTTGGAGCGGATAGGGTTAGGTTATTATTTATATGGGGAATTTGCAATGTTAATTAATCCTGTCCTGTTCGTATATAAATGCGGGTTTTGTTTTCGCGAGCCACTCGGCGTCGGTATGTTTGGAGAGAATGTGTTGACGACCCATTCATGACGACGAAAAAAAGTCTCGGTAATGATAATGAACTTTGTTGTAATTGTCCACGACTTCTCTGGTTTTCATTGAATAATGACTCTATAGAAGCTAGTAACAGGGACTGGATAGCTATCCTTATAGATTATCCTTCTTATATATATAAGAGGGAACCAACCAGCATAATTTTCTCTTGATGTCTCGTCGAGAGAGCCGGTATTACCTTCGTCGCCACCTTTTAAAAGTCTATTCACTCGTAAAATCCCAATTAAGCTAGGAAGAATATCAATACACACCGCTTAACGAGTCCGCGGAACGGCCCGGCTAATCCTAGAGCGGTATTATAAATACCATTAAGCCCCCCCTTCCCTGGGGAACCTGTAACCCCTCTTCCAATTTTCCCGCCCAACTATCCCACATTAATCCTGCGGTAAGGTGTATTTTTATTATTGGGGTGCAATTGTTTAAAGGTGCGAGTGATCAGGCCGCATGTTCCTAAATAGGTACCATAAGGTAGTCATTCGGTAGTAGTAAGTCGGCCAGTAAGTAGAAGGTACTTTATCCTTTCACTCTTTGCTCGTTATTAACATTTATCGAGAATATCTGTGTCTTGATAGGTAGATACACTGGATCACTAGAGATATCTACTATTGTCGTCAATAGTAGTTCTGATTTCGTATATGTTATTTTTTTACGGTTGCTTTTAATAAATTTTAATTAGGAGAGAATCAAACTTTACAAATATCTAGTTAAGTACTGTTCGTTATTTCGATGTATTCTTATACTTATTTTTACTAGCAGCTTCTAACTAAGCCCATAATAATATCCTTGCAATCTGAATAGAATCGAGATTGCCTTAATGTTGTTATAAGTATTGAGACTGCAAAAATTACCGCTTCAAATTATACTTTTCAGTGTCATTTATTCTTTTTAATTAAAAAAGAAATTGTAAAAGATCAAAATCGTATACCTACTTACATTATCATCAATATAATTAATGGCGATACGTTGTGAATGGCGATATAATGTGCAAAAGACTTTTTTAGTCAAGAAGAAAATGTATGTACCACGTATTGTGAAAGAAGATCAAAGACATCACGATGATTATACATTATATCTCATAAACATTGTATATCAAGCCCTACACTGCCTTTACATTTTTACATAGTACAGATTCATAAACCGGACTTACATAAACGGAGTACGGTCACAGTTTCAGTCCTGCAGACAGATATAGTCTACTTTATGTCTAGAATAATTGCATCCCTCCCCAAGGATTGCGGCAGTGCAGTTGTAGGACGTAGGACGGAGAAAGCTAAAACTACTTACTCTTGTAATTCAAATTATTTTATGGAACCAGAAATAGTGAGTGCTGTCAAAACTGAACTGACTTGCCTGCCAGAGAAAATATACATAAACTTTAAGCGATGTAATATTTTTGTATCAATCAAATGTTTTTTTTTTCAATCGGAATACCGAATGGAATATATAGGTATGAATAGTTTAAGAATGTTTTCTATTTAAAATTTAGTTTTGCATTGTATAAAAACATTCGAAATTCGACTTCCTGCTCCTATTGTCACCTTTTCCTGTATAGAGCATTTGTATTACATGTTGGTATCGCTTTTGGCACTCGATAAAGTGTTAATACGGGTCTTAGTGCGAAACTATAAATACCCTTATATAACAGACATATCACATGCCCCGAAGATTACACGCCATCATTAATGATCATTAAGCACTTCCCTGTGCAAACAACATTACATCGGCTTGCGTAGGCACTCAATTATTCAATTATATTCAATTAAGTTGACAAGACCTCTCAAATCCAATTGCTCTTAGCATTTCGCTGCCTTATACATTATTGATGATTGGGTAAAGTCCTCCAGGAAAGGCGATGAACTCGAAGAAAACGGTGAAAACACGGTGAGTATTTGTCATTCTTTGCATGTGATCTCAGAGACCTTCAAATTGTGGATATTCTGTGGTGCCATATTACTCCGCATAGGTTGTTTTCGGTTCAGTACTGTTTAATGTTTGAAAATTTCTGGTTGCTACAAATGCAGGATTACAGTTAGGTTCTACAAAAGGGGTTCTTGTCGACAATGATTTTCAAATATTGTTTGTTATCATTTTGAAGATACCTCTATGAAAAACAGGAAATTTTGTAACAAAATAAAACAATATTGGTATAAAATACAAGTTATGACTATACAACTCCCTTATCCCCACTTTCATGCTTATCATAAAAACATACATACTTGAAAAGTAATACAACTTCGGCCACGCCGAACTCTATCCCGCTAAAGATTTAGATCACGTATTTACGCACTCCAGGTGTACCCACGTACGGTGGCCATATTTTTGCGTCACCTCCACATTTATATGATAATGCGCACGGGAACTGATCCCGAAGTTCCGTAGATGAGTTCCCGAAAATTCCCGGAGTCGTAAATCTAATTCCGGCCCACCTAGGCCGGCTCCGGTCGGTGTTTGCTCGCAATTCCGCTCTGCGCTCTTTTATTTGACAATCATCGGCGTTGCGCGTGTCCATTGTCTTCTGTAAAAGTTGCATTGGTCATCTACATAATAAAATAGATGATAATCTTTTCATCGCTATCTTTTCCTAAGTATATATTTGTAAAACAGATTACCTTGTTCATCATAGGCTTCTCTTGTTTCATAGGTTCGCTTTCCCCGAGTTTTTGCGGCTTTCAGCAGGTCGTCGCTCCATTTTGTTGGAGACTGCGTAGTAAAATGGTAGTCATGACTTTTCCTATTTACCCAGTTTCGATAGAATCGTATTGTAATTTTTTTTTATCAGTGTACTCGAATCATCAAAACATATCCTTAGCATTCAAAATAAATTCATTTTGTAATTTAGCGATAATTTTTCCTTTTTCGTATTAAGTACAGTGCGGATTGGGGAGTTCACACACATCTTTGAATTGCTTCGCAGATGCGTGCAGGTTTCCTCACGATGTTTTCCTTTACCGAAAAGCTCAGTTGAAAATTTCAATTGAATTTCGCACATAAGTAAACTTAGAGGTGCGAGCCGGAATCGAAACCCCGACCCTCTGCATGAGAGGCGGTAGGTCGAACCACTAGGCCACCACGGCTTCCGCGTGGGGACTATATCCCAAACCCTCTCGTGATGAGAGGAGGCCTGTGCCCAGCAGTGGGACGAAAATAGGCTGTAGTAGTAGTAGTAGTAGTATTAAGTAACACTTGTACAATTTTCGCTATATTTCATTGATGGTCCGTCACCGAGTCTCGTATAGCAGTCCGATGGAAACACTCCCTAGTTGGAAGTTATGACTAGTGAGAAGGGCGTATCGTTTCATAGCAGGCCGAAATGTATTTCTCTTTTTGCCGAGGGGCTGTTTTAGACCTTCAACAAGAACTGTAGACGCAGAGGCGTAATTTCCTTGATAGTGTCTGGTAACTGATAAACTTAAAATGTCTAGTCACAGAACTTAACCAGCTGTATCTTACACTAACCAGAGACTCGTTTCTTTCCTCACCAAAAAAGTATGACGATTATTTAAATATTTGTCGTGATTCAATATCGAATTTGATCGGATTTTATGAAAGCACATGATAAATTATGACATTTTTTGCATGCTGAACGCAGTTAAGTGTGCGAACTGATAATAATAATATGTGACATCTTTGTAAATACCCACACTTACAGCAAATAAACTATTTCATTCATTCATTCATTCATTCATTCATTCAAGCACAGAAACTGTCATCAACAACTTTTAATAATAATGTGAGATATTATTAAGTAATCCTCATCATCATCGTCATCAACATCATAACTTCAGTGAGACGAAAGATGTCCATTGCTGGACTTAGGCCTGCCCCAAGGCGAGCCACCCAGACCGTATTGAGAGTAACATAAGTCGAACATTATTATTTATTACTTCACCAGAATAATAACAAAACAACAAAGATCGTAAATCAAAATACATTTAAGTATTAAGTACTTAAGATTCTGTCTCAGTCACGGCATGTTAATGCGTGTCTGGACAGCCTAAGGTCGTGTCCTGTAAAGATCAAATAGGGCACGCTCGAGACTAAGCGAGAGTAGACCTTAAAATATGAGAGTTAATATACATTTCGTGAACCGTAATTCTCCAATTAGTACTTCGAAAATATAATTTATTAAGTACAAATTAAGCGTATTCAAGATACTTTACTATCTATTCATGACAATGCAATCAGCTGAGGTTTCGTAGCGGCCCGTATAAGACACTTGAAAATAAATATACGAGTATACGGGCGTTGTGACATCAAAAGTGGAGTCGTTATAAATAATTATTTCTGCCAATATACACTCAACAGCAATGAATTCGGGTCACTTTGTATGGAAAATGCTATACAAAGTGACCCTAATTTTATTGCCGTTGAGTACTACACGTGTATTAGGACGACCGCCTCTAAACCATGCCGCTGTTCGGGGCAAACTATTTTAACCATTTCGGGTGGTGGAATGGTAGATAAGTTTCACATTGTCACGATATATCTTATGCTGACAATGCATAGACTAATAAGATAGTAATTAAGACATAACTCAAAACCAAAGGTTAGTTATATGTATAAACATAAATACATAACCCAGCAGCAAAAGCAATAAATTACGTGAGCCGTTCTAATTTCGCGCTCAACAATCTCAAACACTTCAGACGCATTCGAGTTATGATTTTTTTATTAAAATCCCCCTGAAAATTCGGGGGTGTCGGGCCCTTAATTAATTTGTCGGTTAACGTAATTTATCCCCGGCATAGTAAAGCCCGATTTTTGCGAATTAGCGAAACCCTTTTTCGTCCGTCATTTTACCTCGTTACGGCTTTGATGTAGGCATAGATTAAATATCCTGAAGACGACGCATCGGTGAAGTTGTGCGTTGACAGACAGAATGCTGCCAAAACAGCGTGAAAATGAAAATGAAAATGAAAATATTTATTCAGCAAATAGGCCACATCTGGGCACTTTTACACGTCACTTTTAAATGAATTTAACAGAAATGAATTTACCATGAAATGAACCTACCGTGACGAGGGGAGCATGACAAGCTACGTCACTTTCATGCTACGGGAGCTATTAACCGTGACCATAGTCTAAGAAAACAAGGTCTGCCGATCCGGGGACGTGTCACCGTCACGTCAAAGTCGAGTTGCCACTTTATTACAATAAAACAAAAATGAAGAAAATATTTTCTGCCATTATAATGCAAAATTAATTATTTGCGCATTAGAATTGCCATTTACTTGTTTAAACACACAATATGGGACAAGTTAAAAACAAATGAACGTAATAATTTAATGAAACACTCACAGGATACATGTGGGTCGGTGATTATTTTAATACACCACTTGCAACACACAGGAGTGCGAATGACGTAGGGTGACACCCACACCACTACAGAATACCGGACTGTTATACCTGGCGAAGTATATTATTGTATCATGACCGTGACAACATATTTTAGACGTCAAGTACGGTTGACATTACTATATGCGGTTGACACTTCTTATATCCAAAAAAATCCTAACATCAATAGAAGAGGAGTCGCACAGATAAGCGAAGACTTCAGGATCCGTAGTATAAGGATGTAGACTGCGATACTGTACTGTTAAATGACCTCACTCAATCCCAGTGCCAAGACACAGGGCGGACACGGCCTATAAAAGCACGATTTCGAACACTATTCGAATGAAGTGTCAATGTTTGCGTGCGAGGACGTCTGTACACTTGTAAATGTGTGTGTACCATCTACGCGGGCCACTGATGCACTCACCATCTCCGGATGAAAGAAATGACGGTTAGGGCGAATTGGGCGCGAGTTGCGCGCCGGCTAGATTCAGGCGGTTGATTCTGTGGCCATTCTGTATGTAGTACTATTACATATTCTGTGGCCAAGAGTCACCTAATAGGCGAGTTCACTTTGTATGAGAACCGGAGTCAGAGACGACAAAAATTAATATTGATTTCATCGCACGACAAGGGCCGTTTGAAAACTTGGGTAGATTACCAAGATCATAGGGTAGCAACGTACCGGGCAACACACCTCGGAAATGCGAGGTCGCTCCAGGAAGTCGTCGGCAACATCAAGGGTCTGCTAGGTTTTTTTCAGGAGCTGTGTTGGCAGGAGTTGCCCCGCCAGCCCAAAACCAAGCAAAATAGGCGCAATCTTGACGTAGAGTTGCGGAAAACCAGCCCGCGCAAACCTATACCTATACCTAAGATCATAGGGTATGTTGCGTAGAGTAGTGGTAATATTTACAGCAGGTATATTGGAAGCAAGAGACCGATCCGCCGCCCCCGGTGGCCGGCCCCGGACGATATTATTTCCGTCCCCGGCAGGCCGTCGCTAATTTTTGCCGGATGAGAAGCCCGTTGAGAGCTAACCCGCTTTTCCGGGGTAAGACCGCATTTGATGTTCACATAAAAGCTCTATTTTATTACTATTACTACAGCCTAGTTGCGTCCCACTGCTGGGCACAGACCTCCTCTCATCACGAGAGGGTTTGGGCTATAGTCCCCACGCGGGCCCAGTGCGGATTGGAGACTTCACACACATCTTTGAATTACTTCTCAGATGCGTGCAGGTTTCCTCACGATGTTTTCCTTCACCGAAAAGCGCCGTGGTAAATTCAAATTGAATTTCGCACATAAGTAAAGTTAGAGGTGCGAGCCGGAATCGAACCCCCGACCGTGCATGAGAGGCGGTAGGTGGAACCACTAGGCCACCACGGCACAAAAGCTCTTTTTTATATTTCAAAAATCCCTGAAGGTATTTTGGTTCATATTAGATCCTTATATTATAAGGAACGTGAAAAAAAAAACATGTCGTACCGCAGCGTGGCCAGGTTGAAGGCAGCCTCATTTAAAAAAAGAACGCCATCTTGTCTCTAATTTTGTTTTGGACGAAAAAATCTTGTTCCGTCGCGCCAAGCGCGGAAATTCCCCAAAATTCACGCCGTAATGAATTCGTCGACGCGACCCCGGAATGCGCCCGACGTGATGTTCACAGGTTTTTTTCCAGGTGCCGAAAGTGTTTACATAGTGGCGCGGTGGGAAACAAATGGAAATATGCAATTTTTAGGGAAAAAAAATATAATGAAGTAATACAATTATAGTCTACTATACTACCTAATAAATAAGTCTGTAGAAGAAGTCGCGTCTGAAACATAAAAATAAAAGGAAACTATCAAGTCGAGGGGACTATATAAATGATACTGAACACAAAATAATGATTTTTAGAAAAATTGACAGTATGTATGTATGTATGTCCGGATTTAACTCGAAAACTACTGGACGGATTGCAACAAAATTTAGTATGGGGGTAGTTTATAACACTGGTCAACTTATTGGTTACTTTTTATAAAATTCCACGTGGACGAAGTCGCGGGCAGAAGCTACTAGGTAATATATAGCAAGTAGATGGTTTGCGCACACAAACTGCGTAGTATACTCGTAGCGCTACCTTGTACTTTGCTGCTACGAGTTTCAGTAGCATCGTAGCTTCGTAGCACATTGTCTTCTTAACGTTCATAAAAACGTTTGATAATGAAACGTACGCTTCGAAATAAATCGTGTCGTATGTCTTTTCGTGAAGGTTGCCACAAAAATATTGTTTTCATAACTACGCACCACATTTATACTGTAGAAAACGTATTAGAATATATCTATATATAATATACTAATCAACCATCAGCTTATCCCGTCAAAGGGAAGCAAGCTGTCAATCGCCTCTGGCTTTCAGCTCTAAATCCTATTCGAGTCTACATACCTACACTACCTACAGGGCCATCACTAAGCACTAGTCTGACAAACATTGATTGCAACAACCCTGTCGTCAGATTGCAATCGCCACTCAATCAAAACAAAACCCTGTGACTGACACTGAAAGTTGAAATTAGAAAGGGTTATCTCGAGATTTATTGGACACTGCCAATGCAGTCGACGTGAACTCTATTTTAAAAACAATTGGGACTGTTATTGAATGTTTTTGTGATCGATGCCTTGTTTTCAGTCATTTGTACAAAGCCTAAACTGCCGGAGGATGTATTTGGTATCGCTTTGAATGTTTTTTCGTGGACGTTTGAATGATTGGAGTTTGGCTTGTTAGAGTTCGAAGCGTTTGTTTTCTAAAATGGTAATTCGTTTACACGATTAATTTATGTTGAAAAAAAAATCTGAAATAAGAAGTAAATAGGTAAAATAAATTATATGATAAAATAGTCTATGTAACAGAAACTTAATTAAAATGTACACTCTAAAAAGTCTTTTTCTGCAAATTAAGAAATATTTTTCACGATGAGCTTTTTTTAAAGCCAAAGCATTGCTCAATTAAATAAAGCACACACTAAAAACGTGGAACAATAATTGAATGGAGTGGGGCAGCACATGTTTGCGAGTTTCCGGAGCAGGAAGCTATTTCGATGGCTGCGTCCGGCGAGCTTTCAGAGCCTTTAGAGGGGCTTCGAGAGCCTACATTATATTGGCTCGCAATTCCATCCGGTTTTTAGGTTTTATACGTTTTTAGTCGCATTGAATAGACGATAGGCCATGATTATGGTTTCACAGGAAGGTAACTTCGATTGAAATAGCACTACTGCAGCCTATTTGCATCCCACTGCTGGGCACCGGCCTCCTATCATCACGAGAGGGTTTGGGCTATAGTCCCCACGCGTGCCCACTGCGGATTGGGGACTTCACACACATCTTTGAATTGTATTGTATAATACAAATGAAAAAAAAAATATAGCAAAACATTTCGCACCCGCAAAATCTAATGAAGCGAGTAGTGCATCACGTCCCACCACAAACCATTAACCCCCCTTGCTGAAGAAATTTAGACTTTCCATCCAAGTTATACGGACGATAGTGGGTGCACTATCCGCTTGGCAACAGGTCCACCTAATCAATCAGCTATCCATTACAGCACGACCTAACTTAGAAGGCGCGCGGCGAAGCACTTGATCCGTTGCCACAAAGTCTATTATTGCTCAATCCACACGCCTTCTATGTAGTGTAAACCTGTACTGGTGTTATCAGCTCGCGCCAGCCTCGATTGGAACAGTTCGAATTAAAAGTATTATAGCGTTTATTGGCAGCTATTTAGGGCGATTATGGCTTAACTGGCTGGTTAAAATTGTATCGCTTTAGTGTTAAATTTGAGCGTTCCCGTGTAGGCGCCTGTAAGCATTGATTTAGACTCGTTATTGGATTTTGTTAGGTGAATGATTAACGAATAAATGGTATTAAACACACTATCAACGGGACTTAATCGCGTAAAAACCATTTATATTTTACCTCGACGTTTCGGCAGCGATTGAGTCTTCTCGTGACCACGGCCGTTGCATCGCGGCCGAAACGTCGAGGTAAAATATAAATAGTTTTTACGCGATTAAGTCCCAGTGATAGTGTGTTTAATATGAGTGTGTATCGCGAAAGTTTGAGACAGCGGAATAAATGGTACACGGATAATAGTACATTATTAGGGTGGTGAATTCGTAAATGTCCCAGATCGCAGGTTTCTGTGAATGTGAAGGTCCATAAATATGCGATCTGGGACTCGAATTACCGCCCGTGGTTTGTCAAAAGTTTTACGTCGTGCCTTGGCCAAGAAGTGAGATTTTCTCTCCGCGTAGCGGGCAGAAAATCCCACTTTAGGGCCAAGGATGACGTAATAGTACATTACTGCAGAGACCAGTAAGTAAGCCATACTGGCCAAGTATGATATTGACGGACCGAGGCGCCAGCCGAGGTCCGGCTACATACGCGGCCAGTATGGCTCTTACGGTCGAAGCAAGTATAGTGCTTTTCTCAAAAATGAAACACGAATAAAAGACAAAAAATATATTTAAGAAATATTGAAGGTTACATTCATATTTGGGCACTTGCTAGTACTACACAACGAAGCATGGAATATACTGCCCATAAGCTTGACGGCTGCATTATTTGGCGCAGATGGTTAAAATAAGCCAGGAACACATTCTCTGACCAATTATAAGCTTTATTGTCTTCCTTCCACTTAATGAACTTTTCGTAATTTTTTAAATATCTCTCCTTTGACTTAGGTGGAAGTAAATTATTTTTGGCTAACTCCGCCTCTGCTTTTAAGTGAGGAGGAGTGCCGTCCATATTGGAATCTGACTCACTTGAACTCATTTTATTCAAAAATGTATTCAATAACACGAACAAAATATGTTTTACTTAAAATCCCGCCTTAGCTCTAGCGCCTAGCCGACTGTCATTACGTTTTTTTTTATAAAGACTGCGTTTAGTTATTTGCACTGAGTTACTTGCACTGTTGCCAATCTCATTTTTAGGGTTCCGAAGTCCATAAGGAACCCTTATAGTTTCGCCATGTCCGTCCGTCTGTCCGCACTATTGCTCGGAGATGCTTAGGTCTAGAGAGCTGTAATTTGGCATGAATATGCATATTAGTTATGCTGACAAAGTGGTACAATAAAATTTTGAAATATATTTTTTATAGGGTACCTCCCCTACTCGTAAAGTGGGGATGTAATTTTTTTTTCTTGCATACCCCATGGTGCGGCATATCGTTGAATAGGTCTCGAAAAAATATTGTGGGTTTGTTAAAACCATTTTTTGATTAAGTGATGCGTTTGTGAAATATTAAGCTTTAAAGTGCTATTTTTTGTTAGAGTCACGTGTCCCCCCCCCCCCCCTGCCAGCTAAATGGTGGTATTTGGATGGCTGAAAAAAATCACGGTTGTGGCATATATAACGTAGTTGAAAGGAAAACTATCAGAGCTAAGTAGGCTGTACAAACTTACGAGTAATAGTCGACCAACTTATAATGATGATTTTTCTCGAGCGGCAGGGGAGTCGGGCGGGCACGTCATACCACAGGCTAGCTAGATGCTAATAAGTCTTAGAAAGGTACTGTGGGCATCGTCAACTTCGGAACCCTATAATTTGCGCGTGGCCCGACACGCACTTGGCCGGTTTTTATTGGTAATATTTCATAATTTTTACATTGTAGAACTAATGTTTATGATTTTAACTTTAACTCAAACCTCTTTTTTTATAATATAAAACAGGTATTCCGAAGTCAAAAATTATCTTAACTGTTTCCGCCTTTTTACAAACTACAATTGTGAATTAAACGCAGCATGCAAACGTTCCGCGCACAAACCTTGTCGATAGGTTTTTTTTTTTTTAATATTGGATCATGTGTTTTTTATACGTACTGCCTATTGCGCTGACCTATTTTAGTTTTTTATTGTTCTTAGTGAATATAATGAAACATTTTGTCATGTGCAAAATAAAAAGCACGTATACTTTAATAAATATGTAAATTTAAAGTGAAATGTCGTTCAAGGTAATTAATTTTTATCCTTTATCAATTTTAAATTTATATACGACCTCAGCACCTAATCCTTTGTATTGGTTGGTGGCGATGTAAAAATGTGCTTCGAAATTCAAATAACATGATACGTAATGGAATTACATACGTACTTACTGGACAATTATTGATTCCAAATTCAAAATCTCGCTATTTACTGGACACTTCCAATAAGCCTTCGGTATGACCTACTTACTGGATCCTTTTTAGCGATGTTATGGCAACATTACATAGCATTTTTGAGAAAAATAATTTAACTTGACACTAACGTGGTGTGACAGTTTTTTTTTTCATCAAGACCTAGACCTACTAATATTATAAATGCGAAAGCAACTCAGTCTGCCTGCTTCGCTTCGCCATTCGTCCGCGTGGAATTCGAATATAGCGTTCCGACGTCGTAACTATTGCCTTTTTACGAGATAAACAGTAGCATTTGTCCTTTTCTTGGACTTGAACTTTCTCCATTCAAATTTTTTATACAAGCAACCTAGGCAGCGATATCTATAATCGCATTTAACACTTTTCGGGTGTAGGCTGATTTGTTTGAAAGTTGTCATTCTAGGTTTACCTTGTACTTTTTCTATGGTATGGATTATATGTATAGGCAAATTCTTGGAGAACGTTTTCCACCACTCTATTATACCAACACTCATATAAAACTGATTAGGGTCAAACGCAAGCCCATTTACACAAGAAAACTATACTTAACAGCTTCCCTAGCAGAAAGGTTCTTTTGAAACTACCTATTACCTAGACTTAATAATCCCTAACGAAAGTTTTTCAGTTTTGTGCGATGCATTTCGAATAAACAAATATTTATTATTTATTTATTTAAACTTTATTGCACATTAGTAAAACTAATACAAAAGGTGAACTTAATGCCATAAGGCATTCTCTACCAGTTAAACCTTTGGACATAATGGAAAATGTTGTGGCGGTGCAATAGAGGCTACTTACAAGTAGCCACACTGTAAAAATATAACATATAGAACCAAATTAAATAAAAATAAATAAACTACACACATAATATATAGTATAAATATAAGTAAATACATAAACACACATACATATAACATATAATAAGAATGATGACAAACGAAAAAAGAAAGCAACGAAGAAAGAAAAAACGAAACGAAATATATTAGATAAACACAAACTACAAAACGATTCGTGGGATTATTTTAATATCAGTATATAAATGCGGTTAGGTATAATGGTGGACAGTACGATTCGATATTGCAAATTGAAACTAGTGGTCCAGACAAAGCCTGACACTTAAAACCACCCGGCAATTGATCGCAACTATCAAACGCAAAACGCAATCACAGTTTGTTACTGGTATTGGAGATATTTATAAATGATACAGTTAAATTATAAGGATACATTTATAAATGAGAAATCATGTTCCTCTATACTGCAAAATGAAGCTTCCTGCCTTAGGGAAGAAATTTTCTGAAGACATTTCCACGCTACAGGTCTATTAATTTAATAATAGTCATCAGAATTCGTAATTTTTAGGGTTCCGAACCTCAAGAGGTAAAAACGGAACCCTTATAGGATCACTCGTGTATCTGTCCGTTCGTCTGTCACAGTCGATTTTCTCAGAAACTACTGGACCGATTAAGTTGAAGTTTGGTACGTATATGTAAGTTTGTGATCCAAAGACGCACGTGTAACGAAAATAAGTGCATTCTAAACATAGACCCTATTTTTGGAAGCTAAATTTGAAAAAATATTAATGAAGTTTTTCAAACTATATCGTGTGACATATCAAATGAAAGTACTTCTTATAAGGATCTCAAATATATATTTTTTATTTCTTTTTTGCTCAATACTTTACGAGTTATTTAAGAAAATAGGCGAAAAATGACCATTCGCCCCCTTATCTCCGAAACAACTGGATTTAAAATTTTGGAAAAAAATACGGAGGATAGTTATTGACCTATTGATTACAGGAAAATTATTGGTATTTTTTATTTATTTTTTATTTATTTATTCAAATCTTAAAAATAGCATGCTTACAAAAACCTACAGCGAGCAAAAACCGCGCGCGATTTATCTGTCGCTGTTGTCGTTCGCTTACAAGCGTTTCTATTATTCTTATATATTTGAAATCTATCATATAAAAGAGCTTATCCTGTGAAATGGTTTGAAAATGACGACATTGAAAATAATCAAGGATCGGAACCCTCTCCACGCGAGTTTAATTCGCTTCTTGGCCGATTTTTTTTATCACATATTCCGCTATCCAAAGTTTGTCTGGAAAAGATATCTATTTAGCAATAAGACCACCTGTTGTCACTCTTCTTTTTTCTTCTTTGTATTTACTTGTGTAATTGTTTTTTGGTGTTCAATAAAGAGTATTTGTTTCGTACTAATCTACTATATAAAAATAAGTCGGGTTTTCCTCCCTGACGCTATAACTCCAGAACGCACGAACCGATTTCCACGGTTTTGCATTCGTTGGCAAGGTCTCGGGCCCCGTGAGGTTTAAGGCGGTACGAAGTCCGCGGGGTCAGCTAGTCTAATCTACTATATAAAAATAAGTCGGGTTTTCCTCCCTGACGCTATAACTCCAGAACGCACGAACCGATTTCCACGGTTTTGCATTCGTTGGAAAGGTCTCGGGCTCCGTGAGGTTTAAGGCGGTACGAAGTCCGCGGGGTCAGCTAGTATGCTATAAATTAGGCTGGTCGTGGAGCTTCCGTGCTCTTTTATATTGACCCCACCGGTTTTTGAAAGTGGTTATTTCAGATATATCCGAGTGCGATACCTTCTTTAGAAACAGCAATTTCAATTCACGAAATTTTCTCAACCATGTCCTATTTATACTAGCTACTGCGGCAGTTAAAAATGCAAACTTCGTTATAAATGTGTATGAGTAAGTCTATTCAATTCCACACCCCAATCGCGGCATAACCTATTTAGCGATAAGCAACGCCGAGTGGCATCATTAGACTATAAGTAATATTTATGAGCAAACTGCTGCTAATTCTGCACCACGTATACAAACGACCTAACTCCAGCCACTTGAATACGATAATGATACTTATCAGAACGCACTAGACACGAAGATCCCGTGAAAATTAGCTACACTTGAGTGTTAGTGATTAAGCGTGGAATTATTTCAGACACTCGAAGTGGCAGGCGCGATATTTTATAACTGCTTTGTTGTATGTATGAGGATAAAATTCATAATTAATCAGTCTCTTATAAATTCCAACTAAAATCTATATACTATAATAAAAGAGTAATTTTCCGTCTCTTTCTTTCTGTCTGTCTGTATGCCTATTTTTCAGAGTTAATCTTCGTACTGTACCAATTTGAATGCAGTTTTCAAGTGTAGATAGAGCATCATTTGGAGCAACATATAAGCTATGTTTGATTAAAATCAGATATCGGAAAGACAAGTTATAGGTAATTTTCTATTCCACGCAGACAAAGTCGCGAGACACAACTAGTATATACACATTAAGCATTTAACACTTATTTCGGGAGTACCCTGATTTTTATAAAGGTTGTCATTCTAGGTTTACCTTACCTTTTCTATGGTAGGTATAAGGCAATGAGGGGATTCCTGTTTTCCCTTAAATCTGCCTTAGGTCATACTCCTAAAATTATTTCCCCCAAAAATGTGTAAATTTTCCCTACGCGCCGCGGGCACTGGAATATGGCATGTGTAGAATTTTCAATGATTTCCTGCAAAATTATTTCGATTCTTGTCCCTTTTATATTTGGAAATAAAATAAAACGCAATGTTCAATAGGCAATTGTATAAGGATAATGCCGTGGTAGTGTCGTAGTTTTTTTTTCAAGTTTTTTTTTATGAATTTTAAATGTGATCCTTTGCACGTATGTATGTAATTATTTATTGTAAACGTTTTATCTATTTCTACCAATACCCTTATCTTGTTAGGAAAAAAAATCTGTAAGTGTATTATCCACCGTCATATTTTCCTGTTTGTCATTTTTTGAAGCGTTTACAATAACTAAAAAGTTAATGTCGAATCACTAACCCAATTCAAATTTCAAATTATCCCTTTGAATAATTCTCACGCCTTTCAGTGCTTGCGATTACGACATGCCAACCCTACCGCGTCGTTAACAAAAACTCGAGCATTTTAGAAAGACTCATTTCAAATAACCGTTATTCAATTTAGATCTTTAAGCTAATAGACAGTAGGATTCAAGCTCGCATGGCGCTTTTTTCTCATTGTCACTTTTCAATTTAGTCGGTTGATTATTCCGCGACAAGATGACGTCATTTCAATAGGGCTGTGCCAAACCGGTAGTACCTACTGTAACAGTTGACGGGTGGGCGAGGGATTTGAGGCATTTGCATAATCCGCCCGAGGCGACCTTGCCTTAGTCCTCTAATCATAACATTGGGACAGCCCTGAAGTTTTTTATTGTTTTGTACCGCGAGATTTTGTTTGTACACTTAAGTGGGGCTTATTTAAATTTAGGTTCCTTTGGTGATGTAAAAGTTTTAAACGTGATCGTTGAAATATCCACATACTTTATTTGCACCTGTTATCTTTGTAAAGGATAAAAAAACGTTTTTTTTTAAGCACTCTTTTATTAATTTATTGATTACAAAGTCACATTTTCTATCAAAGAAAGTACAGCTACCTAATCATAATCAATTAATGAAGTGATCTGAAATAAGATGGTATTTTCAATACAACACAAATGCATAGAAAAAAAAATATAGACTACCAGTGAGACCTGGCGACAATATATCTTATAAATAATCAAACAGACTCCAAAACCGCTTTGCATTTAATTAATTAATAAAGATAATAGTCGCACGTAAAGGAGACGAGAAACATCAATGCCTCCTTTATCCTCGGTACCTTATCATCATTAAAATTAGGTGAGACAAACTTGCGGCGAACAAATACTCGTACAACCGTCGAGAGTAATAGGTAAAATGTAACAGGTAAAAATACTAGTTAGATATTTGCGACATCAGAAGCATCACCAATGTGCTGCACGTCTGGAAAGTAACTCGAATCCGGTGGGTTATTGAAAAATAATAACAATTTACATCTCATTACTACTACTACTAAAGCCTACTTACGTCCCACTGCTGGGCACAGGCCTCCTCTCATCGCGAGGGCTTGGGCTATAGTCCCCACGCGGGCCCAGTGCGGATTGGTGCGCGGGTCCATCTCATTACTACGCATAAACATAAATAATACTTCGTATGGACCCGGCCTAACGTAGATACATGTCATGTTTCCCCACTTCATTGGTGTCCAATCCAACGTTAAACTTATATCGTGACACTAAAGCTGGGTCACATTTTTTCAACAACGAGACGAGTTTTTAGATACTGAGAAACAGTTTCGAAAAAAGTTTTTTTAAAAACGCTTATTGTCACGCACGCTCGGTGACAGAACTTTGGATTGGACACCGTGGAAGTGGGGACATATTACGTGTACAATACCGACCGGGTCTATATTATTTACGTCTATGTTACTACGAGTATGTTTTGACCTATTAGTTGAGGTTTTAATGAGGTAGCGAACCCTGATTGAATCAACTGAGGCATTGTTCTGAGACTTTAAAAGTTTCACCATTTTGTTGAAATTATATTACATTACATTAGATTTTCCACCTTAGACCACATCGTGCTTTCCATCAGGTAAGATGGTGGTCAAGTACCTGGCTATAAAAAAAACCTGATGTTGAAAGTCTTCTGCTTCTAGACATAATTATGCCATCTTCAAAATGCGCCTTAGCCTGGTTCTGTGTTACCCCCAATTAACAAGTACTAGCTTCTGCCCGCGGCTTCGCCCGCGTGGAATTCAGTTGTCGCGTTCCCGCTATCTTATTTCCAGGGTTCCAAACTATCTCCATACCAAATTTCATTCTAATCCGTTCAGTCGTTTCGACGTGAAGGAAGTTTTCCCGGGATAAAAAGTAGCCTATGTTATTTTCAGGGTCCCAAACTATCTCCATACCAAATTTCATTCAAATCCGTGCAGTCGTTTCGACGTGAAGGTAGGACAAACAAACAAACAAACAGACACACTTTCACATTTATAATATTAGTATGGAAGTATGGATTTTTTAATCAAGTATTTTTTAATGCTAAGTAAAAATACTACGTAAATAATACCCTCCCTTTTGATAATAACGGGACCACATTAAAGCAGCGTTGTATATTGTATAGCGGAGGCTGATGGACTATATTTATGGGAGGGAGATAATTACTTATGTTTGGGGGTGAAACAATATAAACTCATTATCAGCATAATGAGTTTATATTGTTTCACCCCCAAAACTTACGTATGAAAAAAATGTGTTAAATGGTAATACTAGAAATTAACTTGATAAACTTCATTTATTAATATTGTACTCGACAAAGATCCCTGGTTTATGAAAAAGATTTTCTAATCTACTTCCGTAAAGATGTACAGTCAGCAGCAGAAGTAGATAAGCTGTCCAGGTGTTCAAAATGACCTACACACGACCTTATTCTAAAAACGACCGACCTTATTCTAAGACGTTAAGGGCGTGTGTAGGTCATTTTGAACACCTGGACAGCTTATCTACTTCTGCTGCTGACTGTACTTATATTTTAAGGGTTTGAATACCTACCTAATTACTAAATTCAGACGGTGCAATTTTAAATACTCTGTTTTAAAATGAATACGTTTTGGCTATCAAAATGTTTCTCACAAACTTCATTCTCTGTTCAAAACTAACCACAAAATTATGACCTATCTCAAAATTAGCAACACCTCTCGTATAAAGACATAACTAGTGAAATTTGTTGACGGTACACTTCGAGCAAACTTTCCAACTCACATATCAGGCCTCATCATCTTCCTGCATATTCAACCTTGGCTCCAACAAGATAGGGTATCTTCTAAATGGGGTTCACATGCTTAGATGAGAGGTGGTGTAAGTTACGAGTACATGATTTTATAATGGCGGGAGGGTGTGGTCTCATTAATACAAGTGTGTGTTGCATGAAGCGTGTCTTGTATTCAGCTTGTTCGGGCTTGAAATTCTCATTATAGCTTAGTTTGCGAGCTGTTTGAACAGCGCTCTTAAAAAACTTATCGAGGCACTTATTAATTACATTTAAAATTTTACTAATGGTAATAGAATATGACTTTAAATAAATACAAAAGGACTGATAAATGCAGGTAATTAGTTAATGTGTTGCTAGTGGCGTCCGGGGTGGTACCACCGTCTTACCCCGCTAACCTGCCGCCAAACTGCTGTGCTCGCACTGTTGTGTTCCGGTAGGGAGTTAAGGCAGCCGGTGAAATTTCTGGCACAGAGTCATTCCATCTTAGGCCTCAGGGTAGGCAATGCATTCGAGATCTTATGGTTTCTTAATGGGGGATCATAGGACTTCGGTGTCCATGGGCCGCAGTAACCACATACCACCAGGTGGACTGTGCGCTCGTTTTCCTATACCATTGATATAAAAAAAAAACTAAGCACGTACCCTTAGTAATTAGCCGCGACGTCGACAAAGTTCCCCAGCTCTTACTCTAGGCTTAATATAGAACCATGTCTCACCGAGGGATGTTGCTGATGCAGATCTCAAACGTGGATGCCGTAGTTTCAATATTCATAAAAGAGGATGCAGATGTAAATTAAAATGAGTTATACCTACACTAGTACAGAAAAGTCGTGGTGGCCTAGTGGTTCGACCTACCGCCTCTCATGCCGAGGGTCGGGGGTTCGATTCCGGCTCGCACCTCAAGTTTACTTACGTGCGAAATTCAATTTGAATTTACCAGGAGCTTTTCGGTGAAGGAAAACATCGTTAGGAAACCTGCACGTATCTGCGAAGTAATTCAAAGATGTATGTTAAGTCCCCAATCCGCACTGGGCCTGCGTGGGGACTAGCCCAAACCCTCTCATGATGAGAGGAGGCCTGTGCCCAGCAGTGGGACGCAAATAGGCTGTAGTAGTAGTGATTGTCTCTCTGTTCACGATGAATTCCAAAATTACTGAACGGATTTTCATGTGGGTTTCACTAATATGTATTAGTAAAAAAGATACTTTTGATATAACCTGCCCAGGTTATATTCTACCATCCCAAAAGAAAAGACAAATTAAGAAATTAAAGAGACTATTTAGTAAAGTAGATTTTCTCCGAAACTTGTCTCAAAATGATTTTTTTAAGAGTTGAGATTTAAACTTGAGTTTTTTTGGTTTTACCCTAATTGTACTGGGGTCTCTACATGAGGAATTTGTAAATGATTCCAATTAGTTTCATGCCATTGAAAAAGGGGCCTTCCTCGTAGCGAATCCGCATCTGCATTGAATAGCGGATGCGGATATTCACAACACCCATGAACTCACCATACCTCAAGCAATTACGTTAACAAGGTTGTAAATCCTTAAGCCACTCAAACGAAATGGAACCTTGTGGCAGCAAACTATGCTCATTTCCGACTGGGAGATACGTTTGGTTGGTTACCAGCTGAATACGAATTAGTCGTACAAAGTATTAGCTGGGAGCCGTTTGATGCCGAGATGGGCCCTTGTCGCATTCTGGCTTTGTGGAAGTTTTCTGGAGTGTTCAGTTTTGATATTAAATTGTTTTTGAACCCGCTTTGTGGTCACATGGCGATATGAATTTCGGTTAATTTAAGAGCATTATGCAGTATGCAATATGTTATTGCATACTTCATGCTAGCGATAAATAAATACAGGCAAATCTATAAATCTATTCCTGGGGTTGAATCAAATTCCGAAATTCAATCCATAAAAAGTTTTAAGGAACTTAGACATAACAAAAAAAAGCAATTCTCGTAAACAAAAAAACTAATAAAGATAACTTACGTTATGCTGGCCACAATTATGTAATTAAAATATTAATGCGATGTTGTAGTGCGGTCGACGTCAAATATATAAAATATGTATGTTTATACTTTTAGACCTCAAAACAACGTATGATTGCAATAAAGATTTCAATTGAATTAAAAAACATTCACATAATAACTTCGAGTCAACTCGCGAACTCTTCCATACATTCGTAGTGACACCGACTCCATAAAAATACCAATCAAAAACTAACGAGAACTCAACGTTGCGTGTTCAAAAACCCTATTTTATAACAGGAACGTGGCGTTTCGAGGCTCAAAAGAAGTTTATTTCAGTTAAATTGGTTCAGTAAATCGCGGGACACAGCGGAACAGACATTTACTGGCATCAATCTGACTCGCGAGATAAATGACCGGGCATCACTTGCGTTTGGAACGGAGAGGGACGGGACGACAGCCTAAGTACTTATAGCTAGAGCAGGACAAAGTAAAACTTTCATAGTAGGTATAGATGGAATAAAGAAAGAACTATGCGGTCTATATTTTTCCATCACCCTTGGCCGTAAAGTGGGATTTTCTGCCCGCTACGCGGAGAGAAAATCTCACTTCTTGGCCAAGGCAAGACGTAAAACGTTTGACAAACCACGGGCGGTAATTCGTAAAGCCCCAGATCGCATATTTATGGCCCTTACCTTCGGTTCGGGCCACAGAAACCTGCGATCTGGGACATTTACGAATTCACTACCCTAGGTCTGTAATGTACTATAACAGATTCACTCCTGAAAATGCATGCGTTTTCATGACAATAGAAAGCCCTCATGTGTATCAATGTTCCTGAAATTCCGTTCAAAATGCATTTACGCGACGCACAGCAATTAACCTGTGCAAGAAGTAGAAAAACCGTATATTACATTGAATTATATCTGGTTTGAGCTAGTTTAATTATGTAGGCGTTTCACTTCACTAAAGCGCAAACTCGTCGGCATGTGTGATGTTTATCCTGCTCGTAGCTCGCTGGGAATCGAGAACTTTGGAGGAAGAGAGGGGAGGCCTTTGCCCAACAGTGGGACATACAACATAGGCTTTGTAATACGTACTTAGATGTACATTTTAGTGCAAACGTCACATTTTCCTTTCAAGTCTTTCAGATTGTATTAAGCATTAAGTACGGATATTTTTTTAATAAAATTACAAAACGAGTGTTTAAACATTCATCTCCAACTTATCAGGCAGCGAAATGAAAGCGATCCCCCTTTATTGATAAAATATTTACATAAAACCTGAAATCCGCTAATAATCTACCCTTTCAGTTTACTCTTTCTTTAATCAAACCGAAAACCGTCATTTTCCCAAAACGAACCCTTTCGTAGTCCGTTAAAACATTGGCATTCCTCATTACCACATAAAACAGTGCCAACCCTAGCGGAAGCTCGCCTTAAATAACCGGGATCGGGAACCCTAGCTGCAAACATTTGTCTAGAACGCGCCTTAGGGCTGTCACAGTGCGAAATTACATCCATTTATATGCAGATGTCAGCCTGAGGAATTAAGTCCTCGCCTTTGACTCGATGCAAATAACTCTTGGAAATTAACTCATCGATATGAGACGGGGTCATCAAAAATGATGCTTTTAAATGTTTTACTACGTAATTGAGGAGGGTGCAATCATTTAGCTGTTATTTTAAGTTCAAAATGCATATATATGTAGTTGTTATAAATGGAGTATTACAATACTACATAAGATAAAACGGTAAATTTCTTACTTTAACACGATGCAATGTTTCATATTTGAGTTTAGATCATTATTACCGTTTTCAGATATTAAGGTGTCGTGACGGGGTTTTAACGTAATAGACTGACCGACAAACGAGCAGACCGCTTAGTTTCAGTCACCTTCAAGAATATAAATTCTCAGAATTCCGAAAAATATGATAACCTTCATTTTTTTATAGAACAGCATGGAACAAAAGCGAGCTATTGTAAAAGTAAATTTTGAAGAGGAATTCGTAGTTTTTCCCTTTTCCATTTTCGAATTGTTGTCAGTCCATTAACAGTCACAGGTGATGACTTCGGTCACTCCAATTTCAATTCGACGTGATTGATGAGTCTGGAATACTCGTCGGCTTCGTTAACGTTTTCGGCGCCCGAAGGCCTCAAATTGAATCAATGTTGTATGAAACCCGGAGACATTGGCGCTGGACACGCTCTCAGGATGTTTGTAGAGGCTGTTTGTTTTTGGAAGGGGGTTTGTTGGGAGATAATCTGGATTGAGAGTGTTATAGTTGAGTGTAAACAGTACGTTTTATACCTAAGTGTTTGTTTGGACTGTTTAATATTGTGTGTTTAACAATTTTATATTAAATACGACATGAATAATGTGCCTACTGTGTATACAAAGAGATTATTTAACAAATGTAACAAAAAAGTTAATTAAAAAAAACAAAAAACCCGACTGCGTAAAAACTAAAAAGAAAAAAACAAGACTACCTAGTTCAGTAGTAGCTAGGATTATGTTAAGTAATTGATTGCTATTGAGGAATCTAAAGATGCCTACTATCGGGACCCATTATTTGTAACATTTTAACCTAGATTTTAAATGGGTCCCGACTGTAGGCATCTTTAGATTCCTCAATAGCAATCAATTACTTAACATAATCCTAGCTACTACTGAACTAGGTAGTCTTGTTTTTTTCTTTTTAGTTTTTACGCAGTCGGGTTTTTTGTTTTTTTTAATTAACTTTTTTATTTTATTATTTTTAGTTAGGGATTAAAAGACCGTAAATTCCGCAATCTTGTCATTTCATGGAGAGAGTTGCTATCGTGGGGATTATTAAGTAGCTTGCGATGATCTAAATTACTGATTATTAATCCCTCTAGAGACCTAACCCGGCTCAAAACGCTACATAAGCCTGAACCTATTAAAATTCTTCAAGTCAACCGATAGATGGCGCTACTGGTACTACATAAGAGTATTAGGTAGCTATTTTATTTATTTACGAGCGCTGAGTACTGACTAGTGTACCTAATTGGTACCTATAATCAATTAGGTTATATTTCACTGTATCACACACACTATTGACACTTTAAATGTAATAACGAAACTAAAAGTCTTCAAGTCAACGGATAGATGACGCTACTGGTACACTACATTGCACATGCGTACGTACTTGATTGAAGTTTGAGATTTATGAAAAACATTATTATTAAGTATTTTATAGTCGTCGTGACCTGCTTGAAGACTCGTTGGTCTAGATTATTTCCTGTGTTGCTAATTCGAACGGATGTACTACTGGGTGGATAGGTAGGTAAGGTAACGGTACCGAATTACGGAGTCTTAAGGCATTTTTGACTTTGTAAGCTATTTCCAGTAAAACCTGAGATCTCAGCTAATTGAAATCGATTCACTAGGAAAGACTGGCTTTTAGAGTATACAATGTTATGTAACAAATGTATATTAAACTGTGTTTTGTATTAATTATAGTCGTTCTTCTAAACCTCTTAAATGTCCGTTATTACGGATTAAAATTAGTCGCTGTCGGTTATCCCGTAAACGCGTGCACGTAATTCCGGTAACTTCAGTAAATGCCCCTTTCCTGCAGATATAATAAAATAAGAAATTTAAATAGAATGTAACTTGATACAAAATAAAATAACAGTACATGTTTGACAAAAATAAAATTTATTATTATTATTAGAGGAGACGGGGGAGAAGAGATTCGGTCCAGAAAATTTCGGTTAGTTTCATTGTCCCCCACGAGAAACAATCTTATCCGATGTCCACAAAATATTCAATCGTGAAAGAAATGGGCCCCCAGTAACAAAGATTTTTGATTAAAATATTGAAAATTAGATTGTATGTTGTATAACTCTCTCCATCGTACGTTAAAGTAAGTATCCTAAGCCTATTTATCAATATATGAGGTTAATAGTTACCGACAAAGTCTCTATACCAGGTTGTTCTCGCCTAGTCCACCTCGCCCTTCCTTGTACCCCTTGGTATGTTTTCTCTATGTTCCCCAAATGTTTGTAATAATCGTAAATCCAGCTATGTCAATTTAACACGAAACCTATGTACCTCTTATTAAAGTAACATGTGCCATGGTAGTCCCGTTGCCAAGAACATACTACAAGACATTATGAAATAATTGACCAGCTTGTATAAAAAAAAAACTACCAAATATCTGTATAATATATATATCTTGTATATTAATTAATATCAACATTATTTCAAAGTCAGTGTACCAAAGGTTTCCCGTTGGCAATTTAACGGTTAACTGTCAAAAAAACATACAATTAAAAAACATAGCTTTTCTATGTGGGTCTACCCGTCGGTGCCCAGTGGGGACAAATGGGAAAAATAATTCCCGTTTTCATTCTTATTTGTTGCCACTGGGACAAATGAGAATGATATCTTACCAAATGTGATATTTTACATTTGTCTTGACTGGTACAATTGTTCCTAGTTTCCCCTAAGTGCTTAGTTCGGTCATAAAACTCAACGTGCATTAGTTTAACTAAATATAACGCAGAAAATAGAGGATAATCTTTTGAAAAACAAAAGCACAATTACGCAATTATTATAACGCAATTAGAAGCACAACCAAAAAACAGTGTAGGGAATTGCGGCAGTCAGAAAAACAGAAGTTTTTAAGGAGTAAGGTTTTTCCACAAGCTAAATATACTTACATTCTGTAGTAATATGTTCAGATTAGTAAATGGACCATTCATTACATATAACATTGGGCTGCAGCAATATAATTAAGCCGTTTTGCATTTGGACTTCGGGTGAACATTTTTTACAAAGTAGGAAAAATATATTACTTTAGACGCCTTTTTTCATAACAACGGTCTACAAAATCATAATACGTAATTTGATAATATGAAACTATGGAAGACATCAAACTCGTAACGAAAAACTTGTTTGTGTATCTTATCTCAACCTCCGGAAAAAAACAAATACAAAATCCCTTCATTTTACTCAATTCCGTAATTTTTACGCTTTTCGGGACAACGTTGGTTTTTGATGTACAGAATTGCGGCAATCAGTAAATCGACCGTAATTTATTACATTCCAACTGAATTTCCATGAAACTTTATTTAATCAATTCGTTATGAAATCGTACACAATGATTTAAACAGTTTATAATGAAAATACTTACCCATTAGTTGTCAAACCCTTAAGAAAATCATTATAGGCGCTTACGCACACGCGAAGCACTTGCTGCGCTTTCGGCGGTTTGGCGCGGATTGGCGAATAAAAATTACGTAATCACATACCATAAGTCACAGTTAGTTGACCTCTCGTTTATTTGACGTTATATTGTCCACACTTTATATGTACATACATATTTTTTGTAAATGGTTTGTGGTTTTCTTATTTTTGGGCCTTAACCAATAAATTCCGGAATTACGTACGTTAACGCAAATCGGTACCGTTACCTTACCTACTTTACGTGGTTAGTAAAGGAACTTTGAGTCGTTATAAATCATAAACGGTTCTTTTGTCTGAAAAATGGTCAAAGAAACCTAATAATGATTTTTAAATACCTATTCAACGATACCTCACATGCCATAGTTGGTTGACTTTTATTTTTTTATTTTGTACAATATGGCGTCTGGTAGCCGCCATTTTGAATTTTGATAAATTTCATATCTTCAGTGACACTCGCGCAATTCAGACGGATCGATTGACGTATGATTCATTAAAATCGACCCACGCGTTTGATCTCTAGTGTGCCACAAAGGAACAAACATACATACATACATACATACATACATACATACATACATAGACAGGTAAACACATAACCCTCCTTTGCGGTGCGCAGTCGGGTAAAAACAATGCCATTTCAAGAAAAGAAAATAATTTTCATCTAGTTAGGAGCTAAATTAATTTTCATCGCAATGTGAGTATGATAAGTACAGGTTCAATAACACAAAGCGTATGAAAAGCTAGTTAAAACGCACCCACACACATATAGCTAAAATAAGAACGGAAGGTTACAACTCTAACCTACACGCACATCAATTTCAAACCTTACAACGTGGAATTGCCGTTCAATTTTAATGTACGCTACTTTGAGTTATGATCGTTGTTTTCGAATTCGCGGTTCTCTTTCAATCCTATTGCGACTCATTCACAAGCAGCCAAACGCAAGGAGCAAGGCTGAGGTTAATTCCAAGACCCAAATTCAAATCGGCTTAAGTCACTGGAATACGACAGACAATTCACAACCATAGCATATGTCTTTAGGGTATTAACAACATGAATAGATAGACGTTTGTATGACGGTCTGGTTGCAAGTTTGGGTTCGTGTAATCCTCGAGCTGGATTACTGTAGCAAGTCTCGAGTGAGACTGTAATTACGTTCATTCAGTTAGTTTAATGGGTTTGTAGTGGATAAATAATGAATTACGCGAAACGTATTTGGTGAGAAATTTGTTTTGCAACGCATATGAAAGCAAGAGATTCGAGTAAACGTAAGTATGCATGCACGAAAGTAGCGAGTAAATAATCATTTTTTCCAAGTATCTGAAGAAGAACACAGACTATGTTCATGTTCAAATTTATACGTTGTTGTATCTGTAGATAGATACATGTACTTACTTGATCGGTATTGATTCGTAGGTCAGCGAGATCATTTCTTTTGAGAAATATTCGTACTTACCTGAAAATAAAATCATTTTATTAAATTTTTATTCATGTATGATTGAGACTGCTTATGATTCTAAAGGCTCAACACTGAGTTTCAATCTAAAAAACAATAACACTGACTTATTAATAAAAGCCATAAAATAATGAGACATGTTTTGAGCAGATTTTAAGCTTTTCTATAATAAAATAAGAATTACGATAGGTCCCCGACTTAGTAATTTATTCCAGTTAATTTGTGATATAATTGTATTTCTATGAAAATGCTTTTAAAATAAGATAAAACCTTTTCAAGTGTTTATCATGTAGAATTAAACCTAACATTATTAATATAACGTCAACATCCAGCGAGATTATATTGGGATTATGTAATGAGAAAAAAGTTACAGACATGAGGCGCAGAAGCTTCTACTAGACTTAATTAAGGCCGCACGGCAAAGAGTATAAAGTATAAGGGGTAGAAGCAAATGTTTCCGTGTTTCTAATTAAAATGTTTGAGAGACATGATTTTTTATGATGGGGTATAATAAAAATAACTCACGATTTTTCACTTTTGCTATCCTTGAGGCAACCTTTCCACTCCCTTTTAGAGAAGTCTTTATTGGAAACAGCTTATAACATGCAGCTCATTTAACAGTTAAATTTCTAAAGCAATAGAAAGTGTTTTTTTTCGTTTGTTTAAAAGTACCTTTTGGCTGATGATGGGTCTAGAAAAATTATGTCCACGCACCGGAAGACAAGCTATTGATTACCTTAAGAGAGGCTTGTCTAGCAGCTGCAGTGGACGCTTTCTTGCTGATTTAATGAAGTTGGTAGGTGTAAAAATACAATGAAATTTGAATAATTATGTTTCTTCTCATTTTAATATAGAAATAGTAGGTAACCTTGTCACATCTATTCCCGCGTGTATATTCTCAGAGATACTGTATGCCGGTGCAGTATTATTAAAACGTTTTATTTGACCGCCCATGGCGATCGGGGCGCTACTAAGTAAATTCTGTCACACACTGAAATGAGGCTGCCAGTTGCCACGTATATAGAGTAATTATAGTAGCCTTAGGAATATACACTCAACAACAATGAATTCGGGTCACTTTGTATAGCATTTTCCATACAAAGTCATCCGAATTCATTGCTGTTTAGTGTATTATGTACCTTCATATGTTATTTGAGGCACTCCAAGTTTAAATGTTAGATAATAGGTAAGTATATTAATAAATTGCAAGTAGGTTGCTTTTACGAGCTTAATATGGGACATAAGTTGTGATGTTAAACAGAAATGCCTTTTCGAATTTATGTTGTGTTTCGATTTTTAATGCCAAAATATCGGAAAATAAAAAATACACAATATTTTTACATAATCGAATGAAACATACTATCGCCTGATGCAATTCGGACCGGAATTTGCGTCCATTCACAGGTTTTTTTCTCTCAATTTTTGCAAATAATGGCGAGGGCCGTGGGTTTTGGAATTAGGGATGTGAATAAAATTATCGACACAAAAACTTACAGATCATCTATGCCGCTATCTAGAGAGTATTACTTACTACAGGCGAAAAGGATGAGTCAATGCGACACATCCTCTGCGAATGTGATGCACTCGCTAGGCTCAGCTCAGAATGAAACTCCTAGGTAGCGGTTACCCTGAACCAGGGGATTTCAAAGCACTACCATTGCACTCCATCATTAACCTATTTGTGAAGGTGGAGGAAGCAATGGATTAGCTGCGCGGAGAGGGGTAATTACACAAAAGATCCCAATGGGTCGAAGTGTATTCGCAAGGACCCCACAGTCTCAAGATAAGATAAGATATATCGATATCGAGCGACATATTTGCCATGTTACGAAAGGGCCCATCCCTAGGGCATTTTTTCCGCACGTCGGGCCCGATGCGATGCGTGAACAATGCGCCTTAATGAATGCGTTTCGACGCAGGGCCCTGCCCTTTGTTGCGTAGTTTTATAAAAAGGGACACGACATGTGGAAAGGGAAAAGTTATATACGTAGAACCATTTTTAGAAAAAGCTGGGAATAAGCGAAGGCAGTAGTTGCGTTTACTGAAAAATATGAATGCTAACCACCTTTTGCAAAGGGGATATCGCAACACACAAGTCCAAAACGACGTTAACACCTTCCAGGTTCTAAATAACTTACAGCTTTTCGTATCTATATAATGTTTATTATTAAATGTAAAACGCAAACCTTGTGATTCTAAAAAGATATGTATTTTTAAAACAAGTGCGACATTAACAGCGTTTGCTGCCATACATTCGGCATCGCCTTGTTCACAAAATGAATACCATATTTTATGTGTTTTAGAATATGTTGGGTTTTACCGTGTTATTTTTATGTGTTAAATTTAAAGTAATGTGGCGGGTCTATTTCTGCATCATCATCATAATTTGAGACGAAAGACTAGACTGCTAGATATAGGCCTCCTCCAAGACGCGCCATTCAGACCGGTAGTGTGCTAATCGCTTCCACCGCATTCCTATTAATCACCACTGCATACTTTTTTAACAAATTTCTGCGGTTGTTTCTATGAGGATTTCGAATTCAAAATGATTCGAAATTATAATTTATCTTCTTTCCCTATTACATTGCCTAGGTACCTCTTTCGCAACTGAGCATCTCTCATTCAATGCATTTTTAAGCTTCAAATAACATTTGCTCTTTCTCGGCATTCGAGTGTTTCCCGTGGGACGCGCGACGTGATGCAATTTTTTCGGTCCCGCGGGAACTGCTCTATTGGTATTTTGTGCAACTGTCTGTAAGCCGATCTGCCAGGGGTTGGCTGCAACGATATTATGTAGTATAAACTAGTTATGTAGTATAAATATGCAGAAATTATGTTTGTTACTCAGTTGTAAAAATCGGAAAAATAATTACGAACTCGCAAAGTCAACAGGTTTTCTAGTTAAGAACTCTTATCAAATCACCAATAGGTATACCATGTTATAGTAGATTGTTTATCACTAGACGTGTAGATATCTAGTGAAATAATAAAACGAATTGACCTTGTGCTTCGTTTTGTCAACTCACTGACATTTTTCAGGTATTCTATCAAATTACTAAACGAATCTGGAGAAATTATAAAAATGTTGGCTTTTTTGGCTGAATTGGTCTTTTCACTAAACACATTCAGGAATTTGATCGAACTACTGATTTTTCCTAGGCAAATGATAAAATGAATACGCCATTTTAACATCCTGTGTGATTAGGTCATTTCCCTTTTAGAGGTTTGATCAAATCTTTGTTTCAGCCATTTCCCTGCGACATAATTATACAGTTTTGAACCTTATTACAACGAAAAAAGGCACAAAATATTGGCGAACTAAACTGTACAAACTGTTATTTTATGATCTCATTATTTTTTGTCAGCGTTATATGTGGGGAACATTTAGTTAAATGTTAAATTGGGTAATTGTGGTAAATAGCCCTATACAAACCGCATATCCCTTGAAATATGGTACACTTTTATCGGACGATCACAATTTGGTTTAAAATGTTACAGGAAACTACTACTAGGAAATAAATATTATTTATTGTATTGTGCATTGTGTTACTCTACATGAAGAATACTCTAGTAAGATTTGAATTGATGATGATTGATGTGTTTGATGTGTTTTATAAAGGTGTTTTGACGTGGCATATCTCGTAGTAGTAACATTCTGTCGACTGGTTTAAAAAAGGACTAGTTTTACGGAATCTGTATGCTGAGCAGTGGGTGTTTAACGGCTAAAATGATACTTACTCGTATATACACTGTTATCTAATCATCGTCATAAATGAAGATGATGCTTAGTTTCCAAAATTAAAATATTTCTCGAACTTTCATGTGGTAGGAGCTGATGCAGGCTCCGTCTGAATGTCTACCGCCATACCTGCCAACCATCCGCCAAATAACAATGCTCGCACTGTTGCGTTCCATAACAAATGATTTTCAGTGTCTTCAAGTGATACCGAAGCGGACTTTATTGACTTCGATAAACGAGAAATATGCTTATAAGAACGGCACTTTATACATAAAGCGGTATGGCAGAAAGAGTCCGTACTACCTCAACATAGAAGGGACGACCAAAACGACCTTCAGGAACAACGTGTCGGTACGGAATAACTAATACCTACTACCAAAACTTCATTAATAAAGAAGACGTGGGTATTCTTACCTCCCTCCCCTTCATTCGCCACCCGCGCGGTAGGCAGTATAGGGGGTCAAGAGGGCTAGGCTCTTGGCTTCTGCGTAAGCGGCGAGTTACCACTATTCGATCTTAAACAGGCAGATGTTCGTAATCTCACTCCATAGCCCAGCTTTCCAGTCCACATAGCTCACTCCAAGTCGCTTCCTTCCTCGGCAATATTATAGCCTCATGTTGTATTGGGAGGATAGATCTCCACAGGTACGGACGTAATATCTCACATTTATGGTTAACGGTATTCACAGGCCTCTTCATGTTGGCTTCGGTCCGATGAATGACCGATGAATGTCCATGGGCCGTGACATGCAAATGTATCAAATAATAATAATGTGCCATATTACTATTTATCCGATGTGGACAAAAAGTTCTCGAAGGGCGTCAGCGTATCGGAAGACAAACTGTCGGTAGGCCTCCAAAAACACGGAGCGACGACCTGGTGAAGGTCGCGGGATGTCGGTGGATGCGGCACAGAGCCGGTCGCAGTGACGAGCCATGGAGGAGGCCTATATCCAGCAGTGGACGTCTATCGGCTGACATGATTATGATTATATTCTTATTTTGCAGTTGAACTTAATATTCTACGAGTACCTCCACAACGAGTATTTAAACGCAGTTTTGTAGAGATGCACTTCAAGTTGTGCGACATGTACAATTCGGATCCATATGTCGGCGGAGCGCTGCGCATGATCAACTTTACGTGCCCGCTACCTCCAATAAAAATTACCTACTTGTTATTTTGTAAGCAGTGGTGGCCTAGTGGTTCGACCTCAGCCTCGCATGTACAAGAGGTCGGGGGTTCGAATCCGGCTAGCACCTCTGAGTTTACTTATGTGCAAAATTTTTATTTACCGCTTTGCTTTAAGAACAGTAAAGGAAACATCGTGAGGAAGCCGGGCATGCATCTGCGAAGTAATTCGAGGATGTTTGTGAAGTCTCCAATACGCACTGGGCCCGCGTGGGAACTAGAGTGTTTACCCTCTCGTAATGAGTGGAGGCCTGTGCCCAGCAGTGGGACGTAAATAGGCTGTTGTGGTTGTGGTGTTATTTTATTATCATCGGCTTCATCATCACCGACACAATCATCATCATCAGCGAATTTCCGATATTCAGGTTGCCGATTCATTATAATTTTGGAATGGGTTTGCTTCTCTTTTGAGGCCGTAACAAATGAATTTTCATTTTTTTTCAAGAGTTTTATTTGTTTTTGTTTGTTTATGTTTTGTATTAATAATTTTTATCTGGAGTAAGAGCTGGATTTTAACAGAGAGAGAGAGAGAGAGAGAGAGAGAGAGAGAGTCCAGCTCTTAAATAGAAGATCAGAAGTGTTTATCTCTATATTTGTCTCGTTTCAGGGCACCTAATACAGACCGCCAAACTTGACCATTCCCATGGACAACTTCCCAAGTCTATGGCCGTTCGAGAAATGCAAAGTAGCAGCCTCCTTGGTCCAGTTGCCAACTAATGATATCATCGCTTCCGCAGACGTCTACCTCCTCTTCAAACAGAAGCCCCAACATGGATAACATAATATATTGGCTACCATTACACAAAGCCCTACAATACTACCGTATAATTATCTATACTTACTTAAAAGAACCACAAAAAAACGATTTTTAGAAAAATTGTTTATATGTATGTCCTCCGGATTGAACTCAAAAACTATTCCCGCATAGTTCCCGCGGGAACGCTATTACCGAATTCCACGCGGACGAAGTCGCGAGCAGAAGCTAGTATCTACTAAATACCAAAAGCGACACGTGCACCAAAACAGGTTACCTACCACCGCTCGCGACGAACAACGGTAGCAAAACCGCCGGGAACGGGCAATCACGCATACACGCGCACGTATTTTTATACACCATAAAATGATTGTGTGCAGTTTAGAGTCCGTTTGTACGGAGTAGTAGCCTATGAGATATTTTAATAAGGTGTTACAAACTTGCAATCTCGTGTATATTGGTATAATAAATAAATGATTCATTTTTACGAATGTGATTTTGGTTCATTACATATTTATAGAAATAACAAAAAAAAAGGTCCTGCACAGATACTGTAAAATAAGAATCAATATAAATTAAAGTATTCTTTCAGCAAAGACAGATGGCTGTGAACTATTAATTTTTTCACTGGTGCTGGCTGGAGTATTCATTATTCGCTTTTTTTTTGGCTGGTAGGCGAACGAGCATATAGGCCACCTGAATGGTAAGCGATCACGGCGACCCATAGACACTGAAATCTTATGATTTTTTATTAAGAAACCATAAGATCTCGAATGCGTTACCCATCCTGAGCCATAAGATGGAATGCCTCTGTGCCAGAAATTTCACCGGCTGCCTTAACTCCCAACCGGAACACAACAGTGAGAGCACTGCTATTTGACGGCAGGTTAGCGAGGTAAGCGAGGTAAGACAGTAGAACCACCCCGGACGGACCCAGCATCAGGTCCTACCACTAACAAAACCATTCCTTATAGTTCAACAAACATATTAAAACCATTTTAAGGAAAACCATCACCTAATTTAATTTTAGGAACACCGTTTATTCTATATAAAACCCAATTTAATCAGTCATCTTTTATATACTACCACCATTTATACACAATCGAGTGACGTGACAAGTAACGAAAGAGCAAAATCGTTTAATCTTTAGCTTCAGTGTCACAAATATCCCTTTTCATAATTCTTGTTAATTATTATTTACATGTCTCACTGCTGACGATGAACGAGAAGCTTTCGCCTATTTTCTCGTTCAAGAGCCGAACAGAAGATATAGATCTTGTGTCAGTAAGAGACAAATTATGTGTGAACAGCCAGTCAATATTATCTTGTCGCTTTCTCGCCGATGGATGTTGTGAAAAGCGCCTAATTGTAATATTCAATTCAAGATCGCTATAACTATGTATGTACCATAAAAACTGATTTATAAACAATTTATTTCCGAAACAGTTTAAGGCTCCACGGTCAAATTACTTTAATAGCGGTTGTAATTCAGGGTTGATATTAAACAACAGCACAGTTCTTAAATCACGATGGCGGTGGCACGATACGTGGTTTTTGTGGCTGTTTCCGTCATTGTTGCTATATCGGTACGTATTTATATTTTCTCAACAGTTATTTAATAAAAAATACAAGTCATATTAAAACCCATGTATTTTATATAATGTTACCTCGAACTTTTCGGCCGCGTTGCAACTACAGTGTGGTCACAAGGAGACTGAAGTGGCGGTATCAACATGTTTTTCGAAGTAACCGCACTTGGTCTTTATTAATTTCACAACACTTGTAACGTCTCCAGAATTTCAAGACGATTTGGTCGCTTATGTTTTCTGTTTAAAGGACTCGCCACTACGTCAACAACTTAAAACCATCCTCCCGGTGGAAATTAGCTTTTTTTTCTTGACAACATTTCAAATTTTTAGTACCTAAGGCGTTCGAAAACCATTCGATATGTCTAAAGAATAATAATAAAAAGAAAAACATTTATTCATGACAGGACAATACAGAAATAAATAACAAATTACAATACGGGACAAATAAAGTGTTGTCATTAAATGGTCCTAGCTCGGCATGTGCTAGTATTGCTGCCAGCGCTGAAAGGATTCAGTGAAAAAAGTTTCAGACTTTTTTGTTCATTATTTTTTGAAAAAAAAACGTGTTTTAGTGGTAACTGGAGCGTGACATCCATGTGCATTATGGATCTTCCGCTAAAGAGCGATGTACGGACGCGCAGAAGGGTTTAAGTATGTCATTTTTGACTTACGCCCTTTTAGAATGAGTTTTTAATTACAATTTTAAGTATGACTTAACGACTTTCCTTCCTTTCCTTTTTTTTTTTTTACTTTCTAACTAGCTAATCCATACTAATATTATAAATGCGAAAGTAGCTCGGTCTGTCTGTTACCTGTTCACGCTTCAACCGCTGTACCAATTGGTTGACAGAGATAGTTGGGGTTAGTTGGGGGTGCGGAAAAGGACATAGGCTACTTTATATCCCGAAAAAAATATGCATAGTTCCCGCGGGAACGCGATAACCGAATTCCACGCGGGCGAAGTCGCGGGCAGAATCTAGTAATATATACATGTTAAAAAAATATTTAATGTTGTCAAATTGTGATAATGAATTAATGATATATTGCATCTAGGGTATGCAAGTCATCCCGGAACGCGGCAGCATCGTTTATGTGAACGACAAGTATGCCAGTAACGCAACATTCTTCATCAAGCGGTACAGTCGTCGGAGCAACTACTATATGAACTTAGCAGGCACGACGAAGCATGTGTGGGCTAACAACATTTCGGTAAAACAACTCCACCAACATCACCACAACAGCCTATTTACGGCCCACTGCTGGGCACAGGCCTCTTCTCATCGCGAAAGGGTTTGAGCTATAGTCTCCGCGGGCCTAGTGCGGATTGGGGACTTAATACAGTTTCTACTTATAGATAAAACAATTCAGTTTCTCAGAACAAGACATTAAAACTTCAAAATTAAAATATATATTTTTTCTTACTATCAAAGCACCTGATTTACATATAGACAGCATAGGGATATAATACAATATTTAAGAACGATATTGATGCTGATGGTATTGATTAAAACATTTCATTTTTTATTGACATTTTGAGACTGTCGACATCTATGGAATTTATATTTATTTGACAATGGGGGCCATCTCCATGTTTTTCTTTTTTTTTTCTGGACCCTTGGAGACTATACATCTCTAAGACTATTCATCCCTTCAATGTAATGTTAGTACGTACCTTTATGTATATTTTATACATGTAATGTAAATGTAAATTTTGTAACTATGTGGAAATTTTTAATAAACGCCTTCTTCAAGCAATGGGTCTAGGAAGCGCTGGTAAATTCTTTTTCTGACGTGTAAAAGTGCCCCTATGTGGCCAATTTGCTGAATAAATGATTGAATTTGAATTTCAGGCACATTTCCTCTTCTACGAATACCTGCACAACGAGTACAAGCGCAGCTTCGTGGAGTTGCACTTCAAACTGTGCGACCTGATCAAGTCGGACCCTTACATAGGGCGGGCGGTGGCAGCCGCCGGGGTCGCTTGCCCTGTGCCCGCGGTAAGGCTGCGTTTCCGGCGGTGATGTGCGAGGATGCATTGCGAGGGATGTGTTTACTACTACAGCCTATTTGCGTCCCACTGCTGGGCACAGGCCTCCTCTCATCACGAGAGGGTTTGGGCTATAGTCCCCACGCGGGCCAAGTGCGGATTGGGGACTTCACGCGCCTCTTTGAATTACTTCGCAGATGTGTGCAGGTTTTCTCGCGCTGTTTTCCTTCACCGAAAAGCTCAGTGGTAAATTCAAATTGAATTTCGCACATAAGTAAACTTAGAGGTGCGAGCCGGAATCGAACCTCCGACCCTCTGCATGAGAGGCGGTAGGTTCGACCGCTCACTAGGCCACCACGGCTTCCTAACCTAACAAAATATATTATTTTCCAGGGTCTGCATAAGCTGAACAACCTGTCGATACCAGCTACTAATTTCCCCAACGTTTTCCCATTCGAGAAATGCAAGGTCGATATTAAAGTAATGCAGCTACCGACGGAAGATCTCATATTCAACTTGGAGGTTTTCGTAACAATAAAACAAACAAGGTTGTAACATGACGGATTGGCTTATTTATTTATTTATTTTAACTTTATTTCACTGACAGAAGAAATGTAAAACAGGCGGACTTAACGCTTATTGGCTTTGTTGGTACTGACCCTGCCTACTGTTGCGACTGTTCGCGGTTTTGAACCCCGCTAGGGGCAAACTTTGGGTAACGAGTGAAAATGCTTATAAACGAGTCATGGACGTTTAGAATTAATGTACTTATAGGTAATATGTATTGTATTTCCCTGTTGTAAGTATTTATATCGTTATCTACCATCAAAAGTGCAAGCTTGTTATGTTTGGGCCTAGGTCAATTTGTATGTAATGTCCCAAGGTATTTGTTTTATTAGAACCCAAAAATTAATAACAAAAACTTAGATAGGTACGCCACTAAATAAAAGTTTCATTCTATTCATCATAATTAAATATTAGAAATTAAATTTGGAACGCTGAAAAGATCTGGGCTTGACACAAACTAAAGCAAAGAGATTTGGCCCTAGCTGTATTCGAACCCGCAACCTACTGCACAACTTTTGTTGAGTTGCATTTAACTGAGCCGAACGGTTGTAAAATTAAATACATATACCTTCTACATTTAACTAGAGCGTTCAAAAAAGCCACCGAAGCGAATAATTACAGTGGATATTTACTAAATAGAATGCTAAATTAGAAGTAACCATCTGATGTTTATCATAAAAAACATCAATTTATTGTACAATCAGTTACAAAAGAAGTTTTCGCCACTGCACCTTGTATATAATTTTAAAATATGAAAATTTTGCGTCTAACTGAATAAGTTGATAACTGCGAATCCGTTATCCGCCACACAAACACGAGGCTGTCACCAATACTCTCAACGCATGTGTGCGTGCTGAGACTCCCGTCAAACATACGTTGAGAGTGTTGGTGGTGCATTTTAAATACTTTCCAAATATTATCAAATATGTACATTGAATCGTTTTGAATTGTAAAGGGGCTTCCTATTAGTATATTATCTCTACCATCAAATCTGCGGATTTTTCGGCCTGTAAGACGATACTAATTCATTAAAAGGACCCGTCACACATCTGTCTGACAACCCATAGGCTTTGCGGACACTAAACTTAAAGGGAGCTTTTGAGAAAAGGCTCAAAAATAATTAATATATGTGTAAGCCCGAGGTAACCGCATGGAAAAGTTCGGTGACAGGAAAATTTGAGGCTTAAACATATTTAGTACAATTTAAATGTCACTCAAATGAATAGAAGTTAGGAGATTGCTTTCGAAACCGGCAACGCCTCTGGTGTGGCAAAATGTGTATAGAGAGAGAGAGAGCGAGAGAGAGAGAGAGAGAGATATTTATTTCAAATATTTTCACATGCAACGGACGGCAGACGACCACTTTCCATCAGGTGAACCGCCTGTCTGTTTGTCAATCTATTGTTAGTAAGTAATAAAAATAACTCTGCTTAGCTTTCTGCGATCATACATTATTTGGCTAGGCATTGGATACAAATCCAAACATATGTTACCTACTTTTTAGTTACTTGGATATAGCTACGGAACCGTGATAACACACAGGCTGTTGAGGCAAGTATATTATAAACTACCAAAGTATTTATTTTCCACCGCTCTATCTAATCAAAGACATTACTCATAAAAAGCGCGAAGAAATTTCATCGAGATTTCCCAGGGCAAAGATGAATCACTGTTAGCTTTATAAAAGCTAAGCCAAACTTTTACAGCAGCTCAGCCAAAGCCCTACACGAGCTTTCCCAAGCACCTAAATTGAGTCGAGTGGAAGATCAAAAGTTTTAATTGTTTTACATCCTATGCTTTAATAATACAATTTAAATTTATTTAGTCCCGTTCTGATACAGAAGCTTATGATGTACCTACACCAGTATCAATAACAGTTGTTTTAAACTTGAAATTTCAGGATTAAAAACTTTGAGATCACTAGAACAAAAAAATAAATTGACAATCACAACAGTGAATTTTACTACTTATTAGTCGTTGAAACATTTAACGAATATTCTTTATTATTTGCTTTATAGGAAAATCTATACACAACTCGAAGCAAGAAGTACTTGTATTGCTTGAAACGAAACTCAGGTATTGGTTGCTACGCCGTGAGTCTACGGCGCGGCGTAGCACTTGTCGGAGTTCGTAGCGAGTATGCTACGTGGCTCTCGCTGAAATGACATAAAAATAATAAACACACACACATGATTGTATTTGTACTTATACATACATCAAACTAGCTAACACTAATGATTTGACTATGAATACAATGTTGTGTAATGGTTTATGTAGGGGCAATAATGTTTACCTTTTCTGTTAAATGTTATCTTTTTAATAGGTAACTACTACTACTACTACTACAGCCTATTTGCGTCCCACTACTGGGCACAGGCCTCCTCTCATCACGAGAGAATTTGGGCTATAGTCCCCACGCGGGCCCAGTGCGGATTGGGGACTTCACACACATCTTTGAATTACTTCGCAGATGCGTGCAGGTTTCCTCACGATGTTTTCCTTCACCGAAAAGCTCAGTGGTAAATTCAAATTGAATTTCGCACATAAGTAAACTTAGAGGTGCGAGCCGGAATCGAACCCCCGATTCTCGGCATGAGAGGCGGTAGGTCGAACCACTAGGCCACCACGGCTACGAACTAATAGGTAACATCATACTAATAAACTGTTTAGATATTTTCTGTCCATAAATAAATTTTGAAAAAATAGCCTTATTCGGGTTAACGACCCCCTCTTCACCCCTTCAAAGGCCAAAGTGTGTTTGAGCCAATCGTAAAACCGCAACTTTGCAAGTTCCGCAGTTTTTTGCGTCCGTTGAGACAATTTTACTCATAAAAAATCACTTTAAGCAGTTATCAGGTATAGTTTTTGGGAAATTCAAAGGCTATGAGATATTCAAATACTTACTTCCTTACTTAATATTATAAATGTTGAAAGTGTGTTTGTTTGTTTTTCTTTCCTTCACTTTGAAACGACTGGACCAATTTGGATGATATTTGATATGGAGATAGTTTGAGACTCTGGAAATAACATAGGATACTTTTTATCCCGATATTTCTACGGAAACGGGTTTTCTACGGGTCAAACCAGTTTTTTTCAATACTTCTATAACTATAACTATCTATACATATGTATAGTGTCGTCTGGTAGTACGCAAATTCCAAGTCTACGCGGGACGAAGTCGCGGGCAACGGCTACTAAGTAATAATAAATAAAAAAAACTTCAAACAAACGACTAAGCACAAGTGGAACCACGCAAGTTCGTTCTCTGAAACTCTAGAACACGCTTACAAATTGCTGAAATGATATTATTATCCTAGCATCACTGCAGCTCACGTCTGTTCCCCACTGTTACCATGTAATATTAGAGTAGAGCTCGAAACCAAGCTGGAGATCGCCACCTGTCTTGCAAATTCTAAATGTTTCTGCATACAATGTCTAGACACAGGGAAGTGTGTTCGGCCAAGTCGAAGAAATAGCTGCGACATTTTACTGTGCAGGTACATTCACACTCTGTCTGGTATGCTCATGAATCTCACGATATTTTTTCCAATTTATACAGGGTCCAGCAAAACGTTGTGACGACATTTTAACTTCAGTATCAGTTATCAATTCTAAGCATGTATTTTAGGCTTTTTTTTAGTTGGTAAAAGGGTGAAGAAATTGAAATTCTAATTAGTATAAAAAATATTAGACACGTAGTTTTTGTTTCATCAAATTAACAAAAGAATGACTAAGTTAAAACGCATTAAAGTTGGAGAGTGGGGGCTAACTACGTCACCGTTAGGTATAAATCGTACAGTCGAGTTTATTAATATGTGTACACTTTTGGACCTTATTACAACGTGGTAAGGTGCAAAAGTGTGTATATATTGGCGAACTCGACTGCACCTAACCGTGACGTCACGCGACATATCAACTCAATATATCTCCGTATAAGTCTGATTACGTGAAAAAAGAAAAAATACGTGTCCAATACTTTTTAATAATCTTCCTGATGGACTAAGGAAAAAAAAGTTGTCGTCATCCCTATTTAATCATTGGCACAAGACTTGGCCAATTCTCCACATTTCTGTTCTTAATGCGATATGGATGCGGAGGACCATGTGTCCATTTGCTAACACGGTTGCCATAGCGACCAGACAGAGCAGAGCAGGTGGCAAGGTATCCTCGTTTTAAACACAAAATTCCTCATATTATTTAATAATTCAACACGTGAAGGAGACTTAGGGCTCAGTCTTGTACCGTTGTCTAGACTAGGGTTTTACGGTTGAAATATGCTGTTGTAATATGAACATTTTAAAATGAAGTTAGAAGGGAAATTTTGAAAGAATATAGGTACTGATTTGGAATTTAATTGACCAAAATATTAATATAAAGCAATGTAGGTCTGTATGCCGTCTAAATAAGTTTTATTATCGGTTCTTATATTTGTTCTGATATTTGATATTATTCTGATAAATGAGGACAACAAACACAAAATACTACAGAAATAAAAATAAATTGAGAAGGTCCTCAAGTGGCTGAAGTATAATATACTTATCAATTAAAGTCTGTTTTTTATGTATTATATAAAGATTGACAAAAAGCATACGGCCCATCTGATGGTAAGAGGTCACCGCCGTCTATAGACATTTGTAACACCAACAGGCATCACCAATGCGTTGCCAATCTCGAAGATTTTTGATGACCCTCTTTTTGAAAGCTCCAAATTGTAACGCAGAGGAGAAGTCTGTGACCCTAAATGGAAATATTTCACTCTTATCCTTGTGTTGGAGATTAAAAGTATGGTGATGTCGGTGTGTAGGACCTCTTTGATTTTTATATAGATACTTTACACTTTTTATACATATTTCTTTGTTTTTGCTTCGACACTTGTGAATTTATAAAATGAACGTGATATAGCCCAAAGCTTTTAATTATTGTAGTCAGCCATAGTCGGCGAAATAGAAATATTACTACTAGGTACTACTACAACCTATTTGCGTCCCACTGCTGGGCACAGGCCTCCTCTTATCTTGAGAGAGTCTGGGCTATAGTCCCCACGCGGGCCCAGTGCGGATTGGGGACTTCACACACACCTTTGAATTACTTCGCAGATGCGTGCAGCTTTTCTCACGATGTTTTCCTTCACCGAAAAGCTCAGTGGTAAATTCAAATTGAATTTCGCACATAAATAAACTTAGAGGTGCGAGCCGGAATCGAACCCCCGATCCTCTGCATGAGAGGCGGTAGGTCGAACCACTAGGCCACCACGCAATAGAAATACTGTACAACAAAATAATTATTTTCGGAGCTCTTTCGTTAAAAGTAGTTTCAATCGAAAACGGATAAATCCAAAACCTGATCGCCAACACAAGCAGAAATGCACGACCGACTGCACGTCCCTTTCTCATAAACACACATTCGGATTTCAAACAAGCATTCCAATTTCAAAATTTCATCACCCAATAGTCAGAGTAAGGGCGAGTCCACACGGAGCTCCGTGCAAGTGCAGCTGGGGGGACGCAGCCTTATAGCGTGAGCGGTTGCTCAAGAAACAGAGACGCTGTTTGCTAAACTATTCATTTTATTTGTGATGATAAGCTAAGATAATTGACAGTCCTTTTACTGGAATGATCTAGTTTACTCCATTTGACAATGTGAAGTGAAAATTTGTGTCTCCAAAATGACATGGATTTTGTTGTCCCTTTTAAAATAAGTAGGTTAAGTGTAGAAACGAGAAACATTAGGTGCATGTTTTTTTTTAAAATCCAAAACCCAATTATTTTGTCGAAATACCTTGCCATATGAAGTAAAAGAATAACTGCGTATATATGGTTTCTTTAGCTGTTTTAATAGAAGAATATTCTGTAATACAACACCTGTGCAAACTAGAGCCACAAATAAAAAAATACCAATAAAAAGAAGCACATTAAATAACTTGTTTTTCCTTGACTATCATGTTCCAGGTAAGTTTACCATGATACCGTAGAATGCAAAACTTTTGCTTCTTGTTCGTGATGCGAATCCTATTTCTTGACTAAGAACGAAAATCCAAATTAAATCTTTAAAACGAACCGAAAAGCAAGTCATGACTCTTATGTTAAACGTGGAATAATCTTTTGTTCTGAACTAAAGTTATACACAAATGAGCATTAAAATACCGCAGCCGTCTCCTATGCTAGTAGCCCGGGAGACGAGCTGCGCCCGGGCGAGACCCAGGGTGTAAACAACCCCTTAAAATTATTAACCCCCCTCAACATCCGTTGCGCTAATGTTAACCTAACGCCCGCCAGAATAGAGTTGGAAACACATCGCCCTATCTACGAAGTAAGGATGTTACGAGTGCCAGTTTTATCAGCTTCGCGAATGCCTAACTTCAGGATATGAATGTGAGAATGCGAATATCTAGAAATACCAGAAAAAAACTAAATAAAAATAGATACAGTACGTAAAAAACGTAAAGGATAAGTAATAGAAAGTCATGTTACCGATATTTAATAAAAAAATCCGACTGAATACAAACTTTTGACACATCCAGTGTCACTCTCACAATCAATATGACTCTAACGACACTTCACAAGCAAAAATCCATCAAGCCGTTTAGGCTTTAGAACATGCCAAAAAAATATACTTATTTCCATACATAGGTACATTAAAAAAACATAACCCTACTTCTGGCGCAATAGCTTAAAAAAGCAACTTGGCCTCCTTTTTCAGACATATTTTTTGCCAATTTGGCCGACTTTTTACTCAGCACACCACGCAGCCTGCCGCCAAAAAACATATCCATTGGCAAAACATCGACGCGAATGTTTAAAATGATGTGTGCTAGTGGTAAGGCCTGGTACTAGGTTCGTCCGGAGAGGTACCACCGTGTTTCCCCGCTAACCTGCCGCCAAATAGCAGTGCTTGCACTAGTTGCACTGTTGTGTTCCGGTAGGGGGTTAAGGCAGCCGGTGAAATTTCTGGCACAGAGGCATTCCATCTTAGGCCTCAGGGTAGGCAACGCATTCGAGATCTTATAGTTTCTTAATGGGGGATCAAAGGATTTCGGTGTCCATGGGCCACAGTGACTACTTACCATCAGGTGGGCTGTGCGCTTGTTTGCCTATACCATCGTCATAAAAAAAAGATGTGGTCCATTCGCAATTATGCGGATGCGACTGCGAATATTCGTAACACCCCTACCGAAGTGCGATATAACGATTCGTATGCTCATACTACACTCAACTGCAATGAAAACGGGTCACTTTGTATAAGATTTTCCATACAAAGCCACCCGTTTTCTTTGCTTTTGAGTGTATGCACAGCGTAATACGGTTTGCTTTCCGAACGCTAATTCTGTTATTGCTAAGTATTCAGGGGATGTAATAGAATGTCGTCAATGGGTTTCAGACTTCACCGCTTCGGGATAAGGTAAGAATTGTCTCAGCTTCGGCGTCCCCGGCGGGTGGGGGTTGCCTCATTCATAATCGCAGGGTTGTCGAACGCCCAGGTGGTTCAGGTTTTAGATTTATCGTTTTGAGGTGAGACGCTTCGCCGCGATATAATTTGTATTGTTTTATATACGTCTGAGCCTGTAACCGGGGATATTGAACCTTTATTCATTTTTGTATATAGATGGAGTGTTAACAGAACACCAGCTTTTACATTGAAGTTACATTTTGTAAGGCTAGCAGATATTTTACCATATCCATACCCATACTAATATTATAAATGCGAAAGTAACTCTGTTTGTGTGTCTGTCTGTCTGTTACCTCCTCACGCTTCAACCGCTGGACCGATTTGGATGAAATTTGGTATGTAGATAGTTGGGAGTCCCGGAAAAATGCATAGTTCCCGCGGGAACGCGATAACCGATTTCCGCGCGGGCGAAGTCGCGGGCAGAAGCTAAGAGTAGTTTATAATATTTTGCAAAAACCCAACGTAGTTTTTCATTTTCTTTTGAATAACACAAAAGCATGAGAAATATTTTCAAATCAACTCTTTTCGCTTTTATTGAGCACTACTTATTTCACCCTTCGATTGGTTGAATTGAACGTGGAGGGCTCTCGCGTGATCATGTCATCCACATAACTATTTCGATCGGGTCATTTAAAACCCGTTTAAAAAATAATTTAAATTCAATTCTTTTTTTGTGGTTTAGATTGTTGAACAATAGAATTTAAATTTAATTATATACCTTTTGCTTTGTTTGTTGTTTTGGACAAGTATGTCAAAATTAGTTGCCCGAATCAAAGCGGAGTTGAGATGGGCGGCTTCAGCTGCTGCGTTGATAGATCGACCAGATCGTTTTGATGCTTTGCTCCGAAGATCGGCAGAGTTGACGGAGCGGAGCAAAATTGTACAAAGTTGCTATACGGAGCTTTTGGACACCGAGGATCCAAAGCTGGATGACTGTGTGGAGGCCGACATCACACAGTTTTATGATTTGACGGACAGTATTGCCCAAGCCGCCAGCAGGGTAGAGCGGGGTGCATTGACTGAGGAAACCAGAACACCTCCACCCATGGCTCTTTTGGGGCGTTTACCTACTCTTGACTTGCCACATTTTGATGGGGATTTGAAAGGTTGGACCGCCTACCATGACTTATTCACCAGTCTGGTAGATGCTAGGACGGACTTGGCACCGAGTCAGAAGTTGGCCTACTTGTTCTCCACATTAAAGGGAGAGGCCCTCGGTCTTGTCTCACATTTGGCGGTCACCGACCAAAACTACCCCACTGCCAAGGAACTATTGATGAAGCGGTATGCCAACATTAGGCGGTTGGCAGATACCCATGTTGCACAGCTGTTGTCGTTGCCCTACGTCCATAGGGTTGCCACTTTGAGAGTGGACTTGGTCAACCCCATGGTGGTGGCATTGAATGCTTTGCGGCGGCTCGGTCTGCCTATCGATGAATGGTCCTTTATGTTGTTGCACATTGTTTTGTCGCGTTTGCCTACGGACTTGAAAGTCCGTTTTGAGCAAAAACATGGTGGTGACAGTGCCACACAGTTGCCGCCATTTGCAGATTTGTTGGCGTTTTTGGAAGAGGAGTGCCGCTTGTTGGACAACGCTGGCGTTGAAGGCCCGTCCCCGGCCCCAGCGCGGCCTCCTCCAGAACAGCGTCGTGTTGTCGCTCGCCCCCCCCCTCGAGGGGTGGTTGAACCACGCCGCCCAACCCTCAGATACGCAACGGCCCAGGGCCCTCGTTGCGTATATTGTAATGCTGACGGCCATTTTGTTTCTGCGTGTCCTCAATTCCTCAATAGGAAGGTGAAAGATCGACGAGGCATTGCGAATGATCGCCGGTGGTGCTACTCCTGCTTGGGGCAGCATCTGCAGCGGGACTGTTCACGGCCAGAGCCGTGCCCGAACTGCCAGGGGAAGCACCACCCGGTTTTGTGTGCCAATAGGAATGGTGGTGTTCGGGTTGAAGATGCGGGGTGGAATTCCCCCACGGGCGGGGGCCCGCATCCCCACCATCCCCAAAGGGAGTCTCGTCGGGGCTTGCCGCCCACGGGCGGGGGAACCCCTCCCCCCTCTCCTCAACAGCAGGAGAGGTTTGCAGCGGTTCAGCGCCGCACCACGCCTCCGCGGTTCTCCCCACCGCTGTGCGAGAGACCGCGTTTGGAACGCCGCCCGCCCCAGTTCGGTCGCAGTAGCGCCTACTACGCGCCGAGCCGAGGATTGCCGAGCAGACGCCATGAGGTACCAGTGGAGCACTACCTCCACTCGTATCGGACATCGCCATCACGCGATGCCCCCCAATAGGTAGTTGCCGCCCTCTCTCCCACCACCGCCGCCCAACCTGAGACAGTTCTTCTGCCGACTGTTTGTGTCAGGGTCTGGGGCCCGAAGGGCGACTCCCTGTTTGTACGTGCCCTTTTGGATTCGGGTGCCCAGGGTTGTCTTGCGTCCTCTTATTTGGTGGAGAGATTGGGCCTCCCATGTAGACCTCACCCTGTAGTGATCCACGGCATTGGTGGCCTTCAGGTGGAAGGACCAAAGGGTGAAGTCAAGGTTTGTTTTTCGCCTGTAAATTGTGGGCCGTCCATTGTGGCCAAGGCGGTCATTCTGAATGATATTTTGGGCAGAAACCCGCAGGTGACTATCTCCCCTGCTGTGGTAAATTTGACGTCGGATTTGACTCCCGCTGACCCTCAGTGGTTTGTACCTGGACCCGTAGACCTACTCCTGGGAGTAGACGTGTTGGGTTTGATTCTGTCCGGGGAAAAGCGGGTTTTGCAACCGTACGGGTTAATTGCGTTACGCACTATTTTTGGATATAGTTTTTGTGGTCCCGTGTTGAGGGGTACTGTCCCACGGGTTGAAGACCAAACTGTTGCAATAGGGCTCTCACTCTCTGACGCAGTCCAGCGTTTCTGGGAGGTCGAAGAGCCCCCCAAGGCTCCCAGAGTCGACCCAGCGGAAGAAGAGTGTGAATTGTCGTACCAGAATAATACTGGTCGCCGCGCTGATGGTCGTTTTGTCACTCGGTTGCCTTTCAGGGCTGCACGCCCCCCTCTCGGTCAGTCTCATGCCTTGGCAGAAAAAAGGTTGTTGTCCATGGAACGCCGAATGAAGAGGGATCCGGACTTTCGTACTAAGTACATTGACTTTATGCGCGAGTATGAGGATTTGGGACATATGTCCCCTTCCGACATTGATTGGCGCTCGCTCGAGCACTACTTCTTGCCTCACCACGCGGTTTTGAAGACTCCCGGTGGGAAGATAAGAGTAGTTTTTGACGGCTCGGCCCCTACTTCGAATGGGGTTTCTTTGAACCAGTGTTTGCATTCCGGTCCCAAACTGCATAGGGACATCTCGGATATTCTCACCAACTTCCGCCGTCATCAAATTGTCTTTGTGGCTGACATCCGAATGATGTTCAGACAATCGGTGGTGCACCGAGATGACCGGCGGTACCAATTGATCTTGTGGCGTGAGCGATCTTGTGATCCGATGCAAGTGTACGAGTTGAACACTACCACGTACGGACTTAAGTCTAGTCCCTACATTGCTATTCGAACGTTGTTGGAATTGGCTCATCGTGAGCGATTGAACTATCCCCGGGCGGCGGCCATCTTGGGAGATTCGGTGTACGTCGATGACGTCTGCACTGGGGCCTCTACCGTCGCGGAGGCTTTGATTTTGCGGGACGAGTTGATTGCAATCCTAAAGTCGGGAGGTTACGAATTGCGTAAGTGGTTGTCAAATTGCCCCGACTTATTGTGTGATCTTCCAGTGGAACATCAACAGGACCCTCTCCTGTTTGAAGATGCTGACAACCCTAACTTGATTGCGGTCCTTGGTATACAGTACCAGCCCGTCCAGGATGTCTTCACTTATCAGGTGGAGTTGGACTTCCCGAAAAACTGGACGAAACGCTCGGTCTTGTCGACTACTGCTCGGACCTTCGATCCCAATGGATGGATCACACCAGTCATTTTTCTGGCTAAGTGCTTTTTGCAGAAGCTTTGGATTGCGGAAGTGCCTTGGGACGAACCTCTCCAGGGAGAGTTGTTGAGAGAATGGTGTTCGTTTGTGTCCTCACTTCCGGACGTGAACCGGATTCTCTTGCCTAGATTATTTTTGCCGGCTGGCAAGTGTCGAGTCAGTCTCCACGGTTTCTGTGACGCATCCGAACGAGGATATGCGGCCGTGGTATTTTTGCGGACTGTTAGTTCATCCGGTCACGTGGGAGTTCATTTGGTGATGGCCAAAAGTAAGGTGGCCCCTATTCGGACTAGGTTGACGATTCCTAAGTTGGAACTGTCGGGAGCAGCCCTCCTTACTAGGCTTCTCAATCATGTTTGTGGTACTTTGGGTTGTACCGTCGAGATCTCGGAAGTATTTGCGTGGACTGATAGTGAGATCGTTCTTTGTTGGCTTCGCACCTCGCTACATAACTTGGAGGTTTTTGTTGCGAATCGAGTCTCACAGATCCAGAGCTCTGAGACCCCGCTGATCTGGAGACATGTGCCAGGAGAATTGAATCCCGCGGACTGCGCTTCGCGAGGCTGCGAGGCTCCTGCGCTTGTGAACCATTCTCTTTGGTTACCAAAATTATGATGCCTACACCTACGGCTTCCAAAACAGACGTCTCAATAGCTGGGCCCGTTTACTAAGACTGCTGTAGCCGAGGGTATAGGTGGCGATAAACTGCAGTCACACAGCAACGCCTACAAGAATTGGTGTCTGCGAAGGGGTCTAAAATTTATTTGGTAACAATGATAATTCAGTACTTACAGCCATGACAGCAATACAGGCCTCTGTTGGCAAGCGCCCAAGGGCCGTGAAGGGTGTGTATCTGTAGTGTGTAAAGTGTAGGTCTGAATTCCCTTCACCGGCCTGCTCGTTCCGCCGGGCCGCCAAGAGTTTTCGCACGCAAACAACCGCGCTCCCAAAGGATTACACAAAATGTCAAGTAACTAATCACAATTCAAGCTTTCTACACTCAAAACGCTCGTACGCGTTGTAGATTACAATTTATATCTCAAATATCTCAATAAACCACGCAGCGTCTCAAAAAGTTATTCTTACAAGTTTTTTCAATGACAATATGACGTCTGTCAAAATAGTACCTCAAAAAGCCACAGCTTCGCTACTATCTATCAAGGGCTGCGTTCCGAATCGCGCTCAGTATTCGGTTCCGAACAATCCCCCGCTCCAGTCAGATCCATTCTGACTGCTAATAAATGGGGAGGCGGGCTAGGCTCGCCACCGCTCGTTTCAAAACCGAATCTCCGACCATGACCTCAGCAACTCTGGGAATCCCGTCAGGCCCATAGAACAACTCTACAATGCGTCCACGACGCCAATACAAGGGCAACAAATTTGATTCCTTAACCAGAACAAGATCTCCAACTTTGGGAGGATCAGTTTTGTCGGTCCACTTAACGCGCTGCTGCAGAATATGCAAATATTCCAGCGACCAACGATGCCAGAAACTCTGAGTCATCTGCTGGAGCAATTCAAAACGGCTCAAACGTGATGATTTTACTTCCCTGATGGGATATTCAGGCAGGGCGGTAAGGGGCCGACCAATCAAAAAGTGGCCAGGAGTCAATGCTTCCAGGTCATTTGGGTCTGACGAGATTGGGCAGAGAGGTCGCGAGTTGAGGACGGCCTCAATTTTGCAAAATACCGTTGCAAGTTCCTCGAACGTTAATATCGTTTCGCCAATAACTCGTCGGAGATGCGTCTTTGTAACCTTTACAACGGCCTCAAAAATTCCACCCCAATGGGGGCAAACTGGGGGGTCAAATTGCCACCTAATGCCCATTCGGGACATTGCAATCCTCAAAATATCCTTATGACTATTCAAATAGTTACAAACTTCGTTCAAATAACGATCAGTGCCCTTATAATTAGTGCCGTTATCAGAGCGGATCAAGGACGGTAGTCCCCGGCGAGATACAAATCTACCTAGCGTCGCAAGAAATGCTTCCGTGCTGAGGGCACTTACCAGTTCCAAGTGAACTGCTTTGGTGGCCAGGCAGACAAACACACACAAATATGCCTTGACAGACCGAGCGTTGCGAAGCTGAGAGGTCTTCACCAAAAAGGGGCCAGCAAAATCGGTACCCACGCACGCAAATGGCCGACTCTCCGAGACTCTGTCGGACGGCAAATCACCCATCATCGGCTGTGTGGGTGCGGCCTTCAACCGATAGCACGGCATGCACTTAAAAATGACGCCACGAATAGTGCGTCTGGCCGACAAGATCCAAAATTCACGCTGCAAAATGGCTAGAAGGGTATGGCAGCCTGCGTGAGCGTTAGCGATGTGTCGATCTGACACCAACAAATTCACAAAGGCTCCTCCTTTAGGGAGCAACAAGGGGTGGCGAGCCCCATACGGCAAATTCGAGTTTCGAAGTCGTCCACCGACTCGAAGCAGACCCGACTCGTCCAGGAATGGATTCAACCGAGCAAGGGGACCCTTCACAGGCGTTCCTCTTTTCAGGGATTCAATAGTCGGTTCAAAGTGCTCTGTTTGCACTACACGAACCCAAAACATCAAGGCCTCTTGGCGTTCCAAGGGCGACAAAACTGACGTCAAGTCCTTATTCAGTGGGTTCCGTCCGTTGCGTATGAAACGCCGGATCCAACCGGTAACCCCAATCAATTTTGACAGAGAGCTATATCTGTCCAACAACAGATTCAAATTGTACGCAGGTTGCGTCTCCACAACGCCAACACGCAAGCCTGGTAATTCCTCTGGAGAGGAGAACCGATTCTGGGGCCAGGACGCCTCAGGGTGCGTCAACCAATCTGGTCCCCACCAAAGAGAATGGTTCACAAGCGCAGGAGCCTCGCAGCCTCGCGAAGCGCAGTCCGCGGGATTCAATTCTCCTGGCACATGTCTCCAGATCAGCGGGGTCTCAGAGCTCTGGATCTGTGAGACTCGGTTCGCAACAAAGACCTCCAAGTTATGTAGCGAGGTGCGAAGCCAACAAAGAACGATCTCACTATCAGTCCACGCAAATACTTCCGAGATCTCCACGGTACAACCCAAAGTACCACAAACATGATTGAGAAGCCTAGTAAGGAGGGCTGCTCCCGACAGTTCCAACTTAGGAATCGTCAACCTAGTCCGAATAGGGGCCACCTTACTTTTGGCCATCACCAAATGAACTCCCACGTGACCGGATGAACTAACAGTCCGCAAAAATACCACGGCCGCATATCCTCGTTCGGATGCGTCACAGAAACCGTGGAGACTGACTCGACACTTGCCAGCCGGCAAAAATAATCTAGGCAAGAGAATCCGGTTCACGTCCGGAAGTGAGGACACAAACGAACACCATTCTCTCAACAACTCTCCCTGGAGAGGTTCGTCCCAAGGCACTTCCGCAATCCAAAGCTTCTGCAAAAAGCACTTAGCCAGAAAAATGACTGGTGTGATCCATCCATTGGGATCGAAGGTCCGAGCAGTAGTCGACAAGACCGAGCGTTTCGTCCAGTTCTTCGGGAAGTCCAACTCCACCTGATAAGTGAAGACATCCTGGACGGGCTGGTACTGTATACCAAGGACCGCAATCAAGTTAGGGTTGTCAGCATCTTCAAACAGGAGAGGGTCCTGTTGATGTTCCACTGGAAGATCACACAATAAGTCGGGGCAATTTGACAACCACTTACGCAATTCGTAACCTCCCGACTTTAGGATTGCAATCAACTCGTCCCGCAAAATCAAAGCCTCCGCGACGGTAGAGGCCCCAGTGCAGACGTCATCGACGTACACCGAATCTCCCAAGATGGCCGCCGCCCGGGGATAGTTCAATCGCTCACGATGAGCCAATTCCAACAACGTTCGAATAGCAATGTAGGGACTAGACTTAAGTCCGTACGTGGTAGTGTTCAACTCGTACACTTGCATCGGATCACAAGATCGCTCACGCCACAAGATCAATTGGTACCGCCGGTCATCTCGGTGCACCACCGATTGTCTGAACATCATTCGGATGTCAGCCACAAAGACAATTTGATGACGGCGGAAGTTGGTGAGAATATCCGAGATGTCCCTATGCAGTTTGGGACCGGAATGCAAACACTGGTTCAAAGAAACCCCATTCGAAGTAGGGGCCGAGCCGTCAAAAACTACTCTTATCTTCCCACCGGGAGTCTTCAAAACCGCGTGGTGAGGCAAGAAGTAGTGCTCGAGCGAGCGCCAATCAATGTCGGAAGGGGACATATGTCCCAAATCCTCATACTCGCGCATAAAGTCAATGTACTTAGTACGAAAGTCCGGATCCCTCTTCATTCGGCGTTCCATAGACAACAACCTTTTTTCTGCCAAGGCATGAGACTGACCGAGAGGGGGGCGTGCAGCCCTGAAAGGCAACCGAGTGACAAAACGACCATCAGCGCGGCGACCAGTATTATTCTGGTACGACAATTCACACTCTTCTTCCGCCGGGTCGACTCTGGGAGCCTTGGGGGGCTCTTCAACCTCCCAGAAACGCTGGACTGCGTCAGAGAGTGAGAGCCCTATTGCAACAGTTTGGTCTTCAACCCGTGGGACAGTACCCCTCAACACGGGACCACAAAAACTATATCCAAAAATAGTGCGTAACGCAATTAACCCGTACGGTTGCAAAACCCGCTTTTCCCCGGACAAAATCAAACCCAACACGTCTACTCCCAGGAGTAGGTCTACGGGTCCAGGTACAAACCACTGAGGGTCAGCGGGAGTCAAATCCGACGTCAAATTTACCACAGCAGGGGAGATAGTCACCTGCGGGTTTCTGCCCAAAATATCATTCAGAATGACCGCCTTGGCCACAATGGACGGCCCACAATTTACAGGCGAAAAACAAACCTTGACTTCACCCTTTGGTCCTTCCACCTGAAGGCCACCAATGCCGTGGATCACTACAGGGTGAGGTCTACATGGGAGGCCCAATCTCTCCACCAAATAAGAGGACGCAAGACAACCCTGGGCACCCGAATCCAAAAGGGCACGTACAAACAGGGAGTCGCCCTTCGGGGCCCAGACCCTGACACAAACAGTCGGCAGAAGAACTGTCTCAGGTTGGGCGGCGGTGGTGGGAGAGAGGGCGGCAACTACCTATTGGGGGGCATCGCGTGATGGCGATGTCCGATACGAGTGGAGGTAGTGCTCCACTGGTACCTCATGGCGTCTGCTCGGCAATCCTCGGCTCGGCGCGTAGTAGGCGCTACTGCGACCGAACTGGGGCGGGCGGCGTTCCAAACGCGGTCTCTCGCACAGCGGTGGGGAGAACCGCGGAGGCGTGGTGCGGCGCTGAACCGCTGCAAACCTCTCCTGCTGTTGAGGAGAGGGGGGAGGGGTTCCCCCGCCCGTGGGCGGCAAGCCCCGACGAGACTCCCTTTGGGGATGGTGGGGATGCGGGCCCCCGCCCGTGGGGGAATTCCACCCCGCATCATCAACCCGAACACCACCATTCCTATTGGCACACAAAACCGGGTGGTGCTTCCCCTGGCAGTTCGGGCACGGCTCTGGCCGTGAACAGTCCCGCTGCAGATGCTGCCCCAAGCAGGAGTAACACCACCGGCGATCATTCGCGATGCCTCGTCGATCTTTCACCTTCCTATTGAGGAATTGAGGACACGCAGAAACAAAATGGCCGTCAGCATTACAATATACGCAACGAGGGCCCTGGGCCGTTGCGTATCTGAGGGTTGGGCGGCGTGGCTCAACCACCCCTCGACGGGGAGGGCGAGCGACAACACGACGCTGTTCTGGAGGAGGCCGCGCTGGGGCCGGGGACGGGCCTTCAACGCCAGCGTTGTCCAACAAGCGGCACTCCTCTTCCAAAAACGCCAACAAATCTGCAAATGGCGGCAACTGCGTGGCACTGTCACCACCATGTTTTTGCTCAAAACGGACTTTCAAGTCCATAGGCAAACGCGACAAAACAATGTGCAACAACATAAAGGACCATTCATCGATAGGCAGACCGAGCCGCCGCAAAGCATTCAATGCCACCACCATGGGGTTGACCAAGTCCACTCTCAAAGTGGCAACCCTATGGACGTAGGGCAACGACAACAGCTGTGCAACATGGGTATCTGCCAACCGCCTAATGTTGGCATACCGCTTCACTAATAGTTCCTTGGCAGTGGGGTAGTTTTGGTCGGTGACCGCCAAATGTGAAACAAGACCGAGGGCCTCTCCCTTTAATGTGGAGAACAAGTAGGCCAACTTCTGACTCGGTGCCAAGTCCGTCCTAGCATCTACCAGACTGGTGAATAAGTCATGGTAGGCGGTCCAGCCTTTCAAATCCCCATCAAAATGTGGCAAGTCAAGAGTAGGTAAACGCCCCAAAAGAGCCATGGGTGGAGGTGTTCTGGTTTCCTCAGTCAATGCACCCCGCTCTACCCTGCTGGCGGCTTGGGCAATATTGTCCGTCAAATCATAAAACTGTGTGATGTCGGCCTCCACACAGTCATCCAGCTTTGGATCCTCGGTGTCCAAAAGCTCCGTATAGCAACTTTGTACAATTTTGCTCCGCTCCGTCAACTCTGCCGATCTTCGGAGCAAAGCATCAAAACGATCTGGTCGATCTATCAACGCAGCAGCTGAAGCCGCCCATCTCAACTCCGCTTTGATTCGGGCAACTAATTTTGACATGCTTGTCCAAAACAACAAACAAAGCAAAAGGTATATAATTAAATTTAAATTCTATTGTTCAACAATCTAAACCACAAAAAAAAGAATTAAATTTTAATTATTTTGTCCGCAACGGAACCCTGCAAAGTTGCCTGCAGATCCCTAAATCAATTGCTATTACAGTGAGAACCTACAACAATTAACCATATTAGTTCAAAACTATAATTGATTTAAACTATAATTCAAATTATATTAATTAGTACAGAACCCTATTTTAATATAAAATTAACTAGGAATCCCCAAATTCAACAACTAAAATATATTTACAATACAAAGGTGTCTATTAATAGCAAAGGCCAAACCAATTCAATCAACTAGAGCAACTACTTCCATATGCACGAAACTACCCTGTTTTTTCATATGTATCAACTACCTACCAAATTTGACTTTTATCAATTTACATTAAAATTCACAAAAATAGGTGAGATTATATCTCCTCAACAATCTTTAGTGCAAACTAGTTACTTAACATAGAAATATCAATCAATTTTCAACAATGATTTACCAATTTTCTATCTTTGCCCGTAGCAACCCGAACATCAAAAAAATAGATTTATCCAACAAAAGGTAAATTTAATGAACTGATTCCAACTGTGTGGGTTTATACCCATCAAACACAGTGGACTTGACTCTAAACAAGACTTCTAGACACCGTCGTGTAACAGGCAAAACCAAAAATTACTAATTAAATGCCCTGTTCTACGACTCGTGTGGATCTCAAAAACCCACGCTGTGCTACCAAAATTATGATGCCTACACCTATGGCTTTTTTGGGGCGTTTACCCACTCTTGACTTGCCACATTTTGATGGGGATTTGAAAGGTTGGACCGCCTACCATGACTACACCTACGGCTTCCAAAACAGACGTCTCAATAGCTGGGCCCGTTTACTAAGACTGCTGTAGCCGAGGGTATAGGTGGCGATAAACTGCAGTCACACAGCAACGCCTACAACAATTGGTGTCTGCGAAGGGGTCTAAAATTTATTTGGTAACAATGATAATTCAGTACTTACAGCCGTGACAGCAATACAGGCCTCTGTTGGCAAGCGCCCAAGGGCCGTGAAGGGTGTGTATCTGTAGTGTGTAAAGTGTAGGTCTGAATTCCCTTCACCGGCCTGCTCGTTCCGCCGGGCCGCCAAGAGTTTTCGCACGCAAACAACCGCGCTCCCAAAGGATTACACAAAATGTCAAGTAACTAATCACAATTCAAGCTTTCTACACTCAAAACGCTCGTACGCGTTGTAGATTACAATTTATATCTCAAAATATCTCAATAAACCACGCAGCGTCTCAAAAAATTATTCTTACAAGTTTTTACAATGACAATATGACGTCTGTCAAAATAGTACCTCAAAAAATTATGATGCCTACACCTACGGCTTCCAAAACAGACGTCTCAATAGCTGGGCCCGTTTACTAAGACTGCTGTAGCCGAGGGTATAGGTGGCGATAAACTGCAGTCACACAGCAACGCCTACAAGAATTGGTGTCTGCGAAGGGGTCTAAAATTTATTTGGTAACAATGATAATTCCGTACTTACAGCCGTGACAGCAATACAGGCCTCTGTTGGCAAGCGCCCAAGGGCCGTGAAGGGTGTGTATCTGTAGTGTGTAAAGTGTAGGTCTGAATTCCCTTCACCGGCCTCTGCTCGTTCCGCCGGGCCGCCAAGAGTTTTCGCACGCAAACAACCGCGCTCCCAAAGGATTACACAAAATGTCAAGTAACTAATCACAATTCAAGCTTTCTACACTCAAAACGCTCGTACGCGTTGTAGATTACAATTTATAGTTCAAGTATCTCAATAAACCACGCAGCGTCTCAAAAAAAGGTTATTCTTACAAGTTTTTACAAAGACAATATGACGTCTGTCAAAATAGTACCTCAAAAAGCCACAGCTTCGCTAGTATCTATCAAGGGCTGCGGTCCGAATCGCGCTCAGTATTCGGTTCCGAACAATCCCCCGCTCCAGTCAGACCCATTCTGACTGCTAATAAATGGGGAGGCGGGCTAGGCTCGCCACCGCTCGTTTCAAAACCGAATCTCCGACCATGACCTCAGCAACTCTGGGAATCCCGTCAGGCCCATAGAACAACTCTACAATGCGTCCACGACGCCAATACAAGGGCAACAAATTTGATTCCTTAACCAGAACAAGATCTCCAACTTTGGGAGGATCAGTTTTGTCGGTCCACTTAACGCGCTGCTGCAGAATATGCAAATATTCCAGCGACCAACGATGCCAGAAACTCTGAGTCATCTGCTGGAGCAATTCAAAACGGCTCAAACGTGATGATTTTACTTCCATGATGGGATATTCAGGCAGGGCGTTAAGGGGCCGACCAATCAAAAAGTGACCAGGAGTCAATGCTTCCAGGTCATTTGGGTCTGACGAGATTGGGCAGAGAGGTCGCGAGTTGAGGACGGCCTCAATTTTGCAAAATACCGTTGCAAGTTCCTCGAACGTTAATATCGTTTCGCCAATAACTCGTCGGAGATGCGTCTTTGTAACCTTTACAACGGCCTCAAAAATTCCACCCCAATGGGGGCAAGCTGGGGGGTCAAATTGCCACCTAATGCCCATTCGGGACATTGCAATCCTCAAAATATCCTTATGACTATTCAAATAGTTACAAACTTCGTTCAAATAACGATCAGTGCCCTTATAATTAGTGCCGTTATCAGAGCGGATCAAGGACGGTAGTCCCCGGCGAGATACAAATCTACCTAGCGTCGCAAGAAATGCTTCCGTGCTGAGGGCACTTACCAGTTCCAAGTGAACTGCTTTGGTGGCCAGGCAGACAAACACACACAAATATGCCTTGACAGACCGAGCGTTGCGAAGCTGAGAGGTCTTCACCAAAAAGGGGCCAGCAAAATCGGTACCCACGCACGCAAATGGCCGACTCTCCGAGACTCTGTCGGACGGCAAATCACCCATCATCGGCTGTGTGGGTGCGGCCTTCAACCGATAGCACGGCATGCACTTAAAAATGACGCCACGAATAGTGCGTCTGGCCGACAAGATCCAAAATTCACGCTGCAAAATGGCTAGAAGGGTATGGCAGCCTGCGTGAGCGTTAGCAATGTGTCGATCTGACACCAACAAATTCACAAAGGCTCCTCCTTTAGGGAGCAACAAGGGGTGGCGAGCCCCATACGGCAAATTCGAGTTTCGAAGTCGTCCACCGACTCGAAGCAGACCCGACTCGTCCAGGAATGGATTCAAACGAGCAAGGGGACCCTTCACATGCGTTCCTCTTTTCAGGGATTCAATAGTCGGTTCAAAGTGCTCTGTTTGCACTACACGAACCCAAAACATCAAGGCCTCTTGGCGTTCCAAGGGCGACAAAACTGACGTCAAGTCCTTATTCAGTGGGTTCCGTCCGTTGCGTATGAAACGCCGGATCCAACCGGTAACCCCAATCAATTTTGACAGAGAGCTATATCTGTCCAACAACAGATTCAAATTGTACGCAGGTTGCGTCTCCACAACGCCAACACGCAAGCCTGGTAATTCCTCTGGAGAGGAGAACCGATTCTGGGGCCAGGACCCCTCAGGGTGCGTCAACCAATCTGGTCCCCACCAAAGAGAATGGTTCACAAGCGCAGGAGCCTCGCAGCCTCTCGAAGCGCAGTCCGCGGGATTCAATTCTCCTGGCACATGTCTCCAGATCAGCGGGGTCTCAGAGCTCTGGATCTGTGAGACTCGATTCGCAACAAAGACCTCCAAGTTATGTAGCGAGGTGCGAAGCCAACAAAGAACGATCTCACTATCAGTCCACGCAAATACTTCCGAGATCTCAACGGTACAACCCAAAGTACCGCAAACATGATTGAGAAGCCTAGTAAGGAGGGCTGCTCCCGACAGTTCCAACTTAGGAATCGTCAACCTAGTCCGAATAGGGGCCACCTTACTTTTGGCCATCACCAAATGAACTCCCACGTGACCGGATGAACTAACAGTCCGCAAAAATACCACGGCCGCATATCCTCGTTCGGATGCGTCACAGAAACCGTGGAGACTGACTCGACACTTGCCAGCCGGCAAAAATAATCTAGGCAAGAGAATCCGGTTCACGTCCAGAAGTGAGGACACAAACGAACACCATTCTCTCAACAACTCTCCCTGGAGAGGTTCGTCCCAAGGCACTTCCGCAATCCAAAGCTTCTGCAAAAAGCACTTAGCCAGAAAAATGACTGGTGTGATCCATCCATTGGGATCGAAGGTCCGAGCAGTAGTCGACAAGACCGAGCGTTTCGTCCAGTTCTTCGGGAAGTCCAACTCCACCTGATAAGTGAAGACATCCTGGACGGGCTGGTACTGTATACCAAGGACCGCAATCAAGTTAGGGTTGTCAGCATCTTCAAACAGGAGAGGGTCCTGTTGATGTTCCACTGGAAGATCACACAATAAGTCGGGGCAATTTGACAACCACTTACGCAATTCGTAACCTCCCGACTTTAGGATTGCAATCAACTCGTCCCGCAAAATCAAAGCCTCCGCGACGGTAGAGGCCCCAGTGCAGACGTCATCGACGTACACCGAATCTCCCAAGATGGCCGCCGCCCGGGGATAGTTCAATCGCTCACGATGAGCCAATTCCAACAACGTTCGAATAGCAATGTAGGGACTAGACTTAAGTCCGTACGTGGTAGTGTTCAACTTGTACACTTGCATCGGATCACAAGATCGCTCACGCCACAAGATCAATTGGTACCGCCGGTCATCTCGGTGCACCACCGATTGTCTGAACATCATTCGGATGTCAGCCACAAAGACAATTTGATGACGGCGGAAGTTGGTGAGAATATCCGAGATGTCCCTATGCAGTTTGGGACCGGAATGCAAACACTGGTTCAAAGAAACCCCATTCGAAGTAGGGGCCGAGCCGTCAAAAACTACTCTTATCTTCCCACCGGGAGTCTTCAAAACCGCGTGGTGAGGCAAGAAGTAGTGCTCGAGCGAGCGCCAATCAATGTCGGAAGGGGACATATGTCCCAAATCCTCATACTCGCGCATAAAGTCAATGTACTTAGTACGAAAGTCCGGATCCCTCTTCATTCGGCGTTCCATGGACAACAACCTTTTTTCTGCCAAGGCATGAGACTGACCGAGAGGGGGGCGTGCAGCCCTGAAAGGCAACCGAGTGACAAAACGACCATCAGCGCGGCGACCAGTATTATTCTGGTACGACAATTCACACTCTTCTTCCGCCGGGTCGACTCTGGGAGCCTTGGGGGGCTCTTCAACCTCCCAGAAACGCTGGACTGCGTCAGAGAGTGAGAGCCCTATTGCAACAGTTTGGTCTTCAACCCGTGGGACAGTACCCCTCAACACGGGACCACAAAAACTATATCCAAAAATAGTGCGTAACGCAATTAACCCGTACGGTTGCAAAACCCGCTTTTCCCCGGACAGAATCAAACCCAACACGTCTACTCCCAGGAGTAGGTCTACGGGTCCAGGTACAAACCACTGAGGGTCAGCGGGAGTCAAATCCGACGTCAAATTTACCACAGCAGGGGAGATAGTCACCTGCGGGTTTCTGCCCAAAATATCATTCAGAATGACCGCCTTGGCCACAATGGACGGCCCACAATTTACAGGCGAAAAACAAACCTTGACTTCACCCTTTGGTCCTTCCACCTGAAGGCCACCAATGCCGTGGATCACTACAGGGTGAGGTCTACATGGGAGGCCCAATCTCTCCACCAAATAAGAGGACGCAAGACAACCCTGGGCACCCGAATCCAAAAGGGCACGTACAAACAGGGAGTCGCCCTTCGGGCCCCAGACCCTGACACAAACAGTCGGCAGAAGAACTGTCTCAGGTTGGGCGGCGGTGGTGGGAGAGAGGGCGGCAACTACCTATTGGGGGGCATCGCGTGATGGCGATGTCCGATACGAGTGGAGGTAGTGCTCCACTGGTACCTCATGGCGTCTGCTCGGCAATCCTCGGCTCGGCGCGTAGTAGGCGCTACTGCGACCGAACTGGGGCGGGCGGCGTTCCAAACGCGGTCTCTCGCACAGCGGTGGGGAGAACCGCGGAGGCGTGGTGCGGCGCTGAACCGCTGCAAACCTCTCCTGCTGTTGAGGAGAGGGGGGAGGGGTTCCCCCGCCCGTGGGCGGCAAGCCCCGACGAGACTCCCTTTGGGGATGGTGGGGATGTGGGCCCCCGCCCGTGGGGGAATTCCACCCCGCATCATCAACCCGAACACCACCATTCCTATTGGCACACAAAACCGGGTGGTGCTTCCCCTGGCAGTTCGGGCACGGCTCTGGCCGTGAACAGTCCCGCTGCAGATGCTGCCCCAAGCAGGAGTAGCACCACCGGCGATCATTCGCAATGCCTCGTCGATCTTTCACCTTCCTATTGAGGAATTGAGGACACGCAGAAACAAAATGGCCGTCAGCATTACAATATACGCAACGAGGGCCCTGGGCCGTTGCGTATCTGAGGGTTGGGCGGCGTGGCTCAACCACCCCTCGACGGGGGGGGCGAGCGACAACACGACGCTGTTCTGGAGGAGGCCGCGCTGGGGCCGGGGACGGGCCTTCAACGCCAGCGTTGTCCAACAAGCGGCACTCCTCTTCCAAAAACGCCAACAAATCTGCAAATGGCGGCAACTGCGTGGCACTGTCACCACCATGTTTTTGCTCAAAACGGACTTTCAAGTCCGTAGGCAAACGCGACAAAACAATGTGCAACAACATAAAGGACCATTCATCGATAGGCAGACCGAGCCGCCGCAAAGCATTCAATGCCACCACCATGGGGTTGACCAAGTCCACTCTCAAAGTGGCAACCCTATGGACGTAGGGCAACGACAACAGCTGTGCAACATGGGTATCTGCCAACCGCCTAATGTTGGCATACCGCTTCACCAATAGTTCCTTGGCAGTGGGGTAGTTTTGGTCGGTGACCGCCAAATGTGAAACAAGACCGAGGGCCTCTCCCTTTAATGTGGAGAACAAGTAGGCCAACTTCTGACTCGGTGCCAAGTCCGTCCTAGCATCTACCAGACTGGTGAATAAGTCATGGTAGGCGGTCCAACCTTTCAAATCCCCATCAAAATGTGGCAAGTCAAGAGTAGGTAAACGCCCTAAAAGAGCCATGGGTGGAGGTGTTCTGGTTTCCTCAGTCAATGCACCCCGCTCTACCCTGCTGGCGGCTTGGGCAATACTGTCCGTCAAATCATAAAACTGTGTGATGTCGGCCTCCACACAGTCATCCAGCTTTGGATCCTCGGTGTCCAAAAGCTCCGTATAGCAACTTTGTACAATTTTGCTCCGCTCCGTCAACTCTGCCGATCTTCGGAGCAAAGCATCAAAACGATCTGGTCGATCTATCAACGCAGCAGCTGAAGCCGCCCATCTCAACTCCGCTTTGATTCGGGCAACTAATTTTGACATACTTGTCCAAAACAACAAACAAAGCAAAAGGTATATAATTAAATTTAAATTCTATTGTTCAACAATCTAAACCACAAAAAAAGAATTAAATTTAAATTATTTTTTCAGCAACGGAACCCTGCAAAGTTGCCTGCAGATCCCTAAATCAATTGCTATTACAGTGAGAACCTACAACAATTAACCATATTAGTTCAAAACTATAATTGATTTAAACTATAATTCAAATTATATTAATTAGTACAGAACCCTATTTTAATATAAAATTAACTAGGAATCCCCAAATTCAACTAAAATACATTTACAATACAAAGGTGTCTATTAATAGCAAAGGCCAAACCAATTCAATCAACAAGAGCAACTACTTCCATATGCACGAAACTACCCTGTTTTTTCATATGTATCAACTACCTACCAAATTTGACTTTTATCAATTTACATTAAAATTCACAAAAATAGGTGAGATTATATCTCCTCAACAATCTTTAGTGCAAACTAGTTACTTAACATAGAAATATCAATCAATTTTCAACAATGATTTACCAATTTTCTATCTTTGCCCGTAGCAACCCGAACATCAAAAAATAGATTTATCCAACAAAAGGTAAATTTAATGAACTGATTCCAACTGTGTGGGTTTATACCCATCAAACACAGTGGACTTGACTCTAAACAAGACTTCTAGACACCGTCGTGTAACAGGCAAAACCAAAAATTACTAATTAAATGCCCTGTTCTACGACTCGTGTGGATCTCAAAAACCCACGCTGTGCTACCAAAATTTTGATGCCTACACCTACGGCTTCCAAAACAGACGTCTCAATAGCTGGGCCCGTTTACTAAGACTGCTGTAGCCGAGGGTATAGGTGGCGATAAACTGCAGTCACACAGCAACGCCTACAAGAATTGGTGTCTGCGAAGGGGTCTAAAATTTATTTGGTAACAATGATAATTCCGTACTTACAGCCGTGACAGCAATACAGGCCTCTGTTGGCAAGCGCCCAAGGGCCGTGAAGGGTGTGTATCTGTAGTGTGTAAAGTGTAGGTCTGAATTCCCTTCACCGGCCTCTGCTCGTTCCGCCGGGCCGCCAAGAGTTTTCGCACGCAAACAACCGCGCTCCCAAAGGATTACACAAAATGTCAAGTAACTAATCACAATTCAAGCTTTCTACACTCAAAACGCTCGTACGCGTTGTAGATTACAATTTATAGTTCAAGTATCTCAATAAACCACGCAGCGTCTCAAAAAAAGGTTATTCTTACAAGTTTTTACAAAGACAATATGACGTCTGTCAAAATAGTACCTCAAAAAGCCACAGCTTCGCTAGTATCTATCAAGGGCTGCGGTCCGAATCGCGCTCAGTATTCGGTTCCGAACAGTTATTACTAAATATGTTCAGAAAAACTATAGATTTAAAACAAAAAAATTAGCGATGAATGACTGGCTAATCGATCAACGTATAGACCAAAGTACTGGTTGGATAAAGATCAAATTGGGCGTGAAGGTCTATTAGGTGATCCTTAGGGAGTATAGGGGATTACTAAAAGAAGATTTACCGATTTTTACAGGAACGGGAAAATTTTCATGTAGATCTATAACCCATTTTTCCCGTTCCCGTAAAAATCTTATGCGTAAAAAAAATATGGACCACTTTTTGCTAAATATACCTACAGTCAAGTGTAAAAATAGAAAATTGATTTACGACTTTCACAAGTAAGATCATGTAGGTAAATCTAAATCAATAAAGGTTGAAACTGAAGATGAGGACACAAAATAATGACCTAAGGTTTTTTATGAATTGCGCTCTTGTTCCTTCTGACAATTATGAAAATGAAAATATTTATTCAGCAAATAGGCCACATCTGGGCACTTTTACACGTCACTATTAAATGAATTTAACAGAAATGAATTTACCAGCGCTTCCTAGACCCATTGCTTGAGAAGAAGCGCCGCAACAAACTCAGCAGAAGGCACAGATTTACATTACATTTACATTAATATGTATAAAAAAACATATATAGGTACATACTAAAATCACATTTAAGGGATGTATAGTCCCTAACTTAAACTTAAATCTAAGATCTTAGAGATGGTCTTATATTAGGTGTGCAAATTAATGATATGAAGTATAAGGTAATATTCTAGACATCTTCCTTTCGACGTGTAATTTAAACTTGACAGTGAAGGTGTCCAATTCAAGGCGGTTTCACAACCATATCCGGAGGCGGGAAAATGGCAAGCCCTTTTTCTAAAAATCGTTATTTTGTGTTCATTATCGTTTATATAGTCCCCTCGACTTGATTTAGATTTCCAAAAAGTCCATATACATATAATGGATCAATTTATTTAAAATAAATCTACAACTATTATTACAAATTTGGCGACTTAAAAATAAAATAATTGAATTAGAAATAAAATTTAAAACTAGAACTAAAAATAACTATAGAAAAAACACCCCTTCCAAAATTTCACTTTGCGGCATGGTGCCCATAACGCTGGCGGCGTTACCTCTCTGGATTGTTAAAGAAATCCTTTGCGAGAGGTAAGCGCCAGCCCTTGGGTCGCCAGTTTTGTCGATCAAGTGGGCCGACAACATCCTCGACTTGATAGTTTCTTTTAATTTTTAAGTTTCAGACGCGAGAAAATGATGTTATATAAAAATAATAACCTAATAAGTACTTAACTAAAAATGTAATAAATAAATATCTTCAACAATGAACTCCTTTGCTTTAAAAAACCAGACATGATAGTTCCTTACTTATTCCGTAATTATCGATGTATGGCTACTGTTGCACAATGTATAAACACACTTTCAAAAATGGCCAGCGCGACATCAAAGGCGCTTGAAGCAATTTAGAGTCCCTAATAGGTGCACGGTAAAAAAAACGAAGTTTTTGGCTCCCCTTCGTACGAAAACCCGACAACGGCCCTCAGGCTCAAAAAACTGCAGCCATTTTCGTTTTAGATTTTTTTACGTAAGCCTGAAACGTTCGTCATTGAGTTAGGACCCTTTCATAACTCGCAGTTTTAAATTTGTAATTTTCAACCAATAGGATGAGGGTTGTAATTGCTGCAACGCAACATCAATACAACAAAATATATTGTATCAAGATAGTAATGTAGGTAATAAAATGACAAAAATCACGTAAGTTTCATACAATGTTTCTGAGACAGCAAATATACCTATCGATTTTTAAAAAAAAAACCCTACTGCACATCAACTCTTGATACACCCACATGTCAATCTTACAATCAAGACGAATCTAACGACACCTCGCAAGCTAAAATCCATCAAGCAATTTAGTCTACAGAGCGTGCCAATGAAATATACCTAAATCCTACATACACTCTAAAAACATAACCCTCCTTCTGGCGCAGACAAAAATATAACCTATTAAAATGAAGGCAGGTAAACTTACCTCACATTATACAACAGCGGTTACGCATAAGTTCATGACTTACCTGAAACAAGCAAATGACAATAAATATATTTGATCAATATAGGTACACTTTTCTTATAATATTTACTTTTATTTGTTGAACAATATAAACAGAAAAGAAAATAATTTAGTCAAATTAAAAGTAAATTAAATATTTATTAAACGTCACCGTAAAATATCTAACGTTTTTAGGTAACCTTTCAATTGCAAAATCTGCTGTTTTCGGGTAACTAAAGAGGAATCTAAAACTATGTAACGCATGAACTTTACCTTGCATCCTACCATACCTTTTCTATTGTAACCTATCTAACTAAAATAAAAAGGGCCAGTCCTATTTATGTGAGGTTGGCAGAAAAACTTCGCCGGTGAAAGTTACGGATCTAGTCGCACGGAAACAGCACGGAAGTTAACGGCCATCCTAGGCGAATCTCATAAAAGACATCCCTGCCCTGCGCGGAAGTCGAATATCTCACTCCCGACAAATTTTACAGGAGAAAGAAAATACATTTTGGACATTGGAAATGTATTTTCGGACGCTCCAGTATAGACTCCGATTTTACGAAAAATTGCGATCCCCTTATATCTCGGAGAGTTGTGCAGATATGATATTCAAAAAAACATTCAAGACGCGTATTCATGAGAGCTGTAAGGTGCAAAAAAAATATTCGAGAAAGTCAAAATCGAAAAAAGTTACGGCCGAAATAGTGAAAAAAAAATCAATTGTTTTCGAATTTGTGATTTTGAACTTTAGATACTTTAGAAACGAAGCATGATATCAAAATTTTGAGAAAAACTCCTCTGGAAAATTTAGTTCGCTATAATTTGAGCCTAAAACAAAGACGATCGGGTTAAGGGTTTGCCCTGTGTAGCCTAACCTTTTTGAAAAAAGTTAAAAAGACAATACGACATTTTTCATTTCCAATGTGCTCGTGAGGCACGAAATCTGTGATTTTTTCATGTTTTGTACAAAACAGTATCTCTTGTTAAGTTTCCAATATTCCATTAAAAAACACCACGTAAGTTACTTTGTTTATAGTTTTGGGGTAGATAGCTGTTTTAACCGCAGGATACCACTTCAAAAATAGATAAGTAGGTACATATATTTCCAAAATCTATCATTATTCTTAGAAAGTTTTAACTAAGATCGATGTCTTTAGGAATGACAATTCGGAAAATCGAAAAACCAAAAACATTTTTCTGGAAATAATTGAGGTGTTTGATTTTTGCGTAGGGCAGCTGAACCGGCTTTTATATCACTGAAACACAACTTGTTGCAGAGCGGTAAGGTTTATTTTTGTTATAAGCCAGTGAAATTTTATCTTGGCATCGTTACATTCGACCACCGCCATTTTTGTGGCCGTAAAAATGTTAATAGTGGTTGCGGAAAACTGCTAAGTGCAGAAGGTGCCTATTGTAATAATCTCACAAAATTGTGGTAGATTTAATAAATAGGTCCAAAAATTAATGTTATACCACCTTTCATAAAGGTGTACTCATTATACACCTTTATGAAAGGTGGATAAATATTTAAAACGTTTTTTTTTCTTCTATCGCTTAGTGAATAAAGAATTATGGTTAACCTGATGACAGTGACGACACAGGTATCGTCGCGTATGGGTGATCACAACTCTAATTAATAACTTATACATATTAATTTATCGTTTAGTAAAAACACTATCGCAGAAAGCTCATTCCACAATGCCAGTGTTCGAGGTAAGAGCTTAAAAATATTAGTGGTTATAAGTTTTTGAGAAGTATCAGCATCATGTCAAACAGTTCCCGAGGGCAGTCTATAGCTGTAGAATACACATAGGGAGCCGTTTTGACAGTCAGTGTTTCCTGTGTATGTTTACTAATACAGTGAAAAAGCCAGTTACAGTCAATTAAATCCAGTTTGAACCAGAAAATAAATCAATGCAATTCCTTCTGCATTCACCTACATTGCGTGCCCGTGTGCGAGGGGAATTTAAGTCGTAATTAGAGGAGATACTGCGTTTGCGAATTAACTGGGGCGAGAGAGCGATTGCAGCGCCATCTCTGCAGCAGATTCACGGTTTATATCACGTCTATAAAACTGTTATTGAAAATAAAATGGAATGGTTCTTTTGAAACTTTTGGCACAGATACAAAATGAAGATTGACAAAGATGATTCAGAAATTGACAAAGGCGTGAGAAAGTAACTATTACTTAAATCATGGTGTACTTTAGTGTCAATTACTAGTGAGCGAGTTAATACCTAGTGTTTATTACGTATATACATCGAAAACTTGAGAACTTATTATAAATGGAGACATATAGGTACAGGCTTACCTATAGGTAGATATATAATAATGGTTACCAACATTTAACACTTCAAACACCGTGATCTGGCGAGGTAATAACTACCTACCCAATAAATGTTAATAACGAATCTCGCTCTTAATTAACGCATTGACTTTACTACTCAACTTAAGCCACAAATCAAGCATTAACGCCAACTTAGCCAATAACCCGAGGACCTGTAATAAACTGGAAATAACTTCTTTATCTCACACGAGTTCAACTTCTAAAGACAACCTTGTGGTGATAAGAAACAGGTTCTTTTTACACTATAACGGTTGGTAAGATAGGACGCTATGGAAACCAAGTATGGTCATATATCAGGCAGCTCGGAAAGGTGACCAATTACTCAGACCTACTGCTGAGTGTATCGGGGCTGCACACTCGTCTGACACTTTGAAGACATCTAGAAACTTTGCTTTCATTATTTAGCGACTATCTTTTATTTAGTTTTAACCCGTCCCGAATCCCGATGTTTGTTTGCTCGTTAGCTTGTTTGTCTGTAATCAAATCTTGCAAGTTAAATTTGATCGACTTGAAATGGATGAAAATGCAAAATTATTATGACATGGAGCTGATCTGATGATGGAACTGGAAAGTGGTCATAGGAACTTGGTAGTTAAACGATAAAACCCATCGAGTTTGGACTCGTTCGATCCGTCTTGACGAGCACTTTAATAAAAGCTTATTTTGAAAACGTTTGTTTTTTAATTGTAGCTTGTTTAAAGTTTAAATTACTTAATTCAAATGTTTCGATTAAAAATACCTATCGCAGCGGTAGAAAACTATAGGCTAAATTTTATCCCAACTGCCGTAACTAGCTTGGCGAATAAAGCACTGCCTTAATAAATTACCTAATAAATTAAATCTAGTGAGCATTCACACTTTACTTAGTCCTTTACCTTGTTAGTAAAATGCAAAAATAATGAAAACCACAACTCTAATCACTATGCACAGACAGGATAAGACTACGAACTGTCTGTCAAAATATTTCTGAAAATCATGATACAATAATATACTTCGCCAGGTATATTATTGTATCATGTAGTGTGGGTGTCACCCTATCGTCATTCACACTGCTCTGTGTTGCAAGTGGTGTATTAAAATTTTATTGCAATAAAGTGGCAACTCGACTTTGACGCAAGGGTGACACGTCACCCGGATTGGCAGACCTTGTCTTCTTAGACCATGCTGAAATTTTTATAGACTAACGATACGTACCTAATATCGTAAATCGGCAACTTGATAACACTTGTAGCTTTTTTCTATTTTCAAACAAAAACAAGGTATGGCGCCAGAAAGCGTTTCCGGTTTAATCCCGTGAAGCCCGGCCGGTCGCACAAATCTCCCTGCTTTTTACACACGTCGGTCTAATTTCTCTGGTTGCGATAACATAACGCAGAACACAGGACTGACGAATAGAAATGGATGAGTAAAATTCAATTTATATTTATTTACATGAGCTTTTACTCGCGATTTCGTTTGCAGGGAATTTACGACACTGTATTTCCAAAGCTTTTTTTCCAGGATACTTTTAAAACCATTTCTGGGATTACGGGATTTCCGGGATTCCCGGGATTACGGAATTTCTATCCAAAGTTCTCTTCCGGGGTCCCTCTAATGAGTTTCCGGGATTTTTATAGCTTTTTCCAGGTTACAAACTATCTGTTTGCCAAATTTTATGAAAATTGGTTGATCCGTTATAGCGTGATTGAGCAACAAACATCCAAGCATCCAAACTTTCAACTATTATATTATTAGTAAGATAATACCTATAAACCGCATAGGCTCCATTTTCATCGTTTCCGTAAAAATGTTGGGAATTTACTTCTCTCCTAAACAGTAGCGAAGGACCCAGCATTTCAGATTTCTAAGACCGGTAGTTTCGGTTGTCCATTGTCTGTCACTCAATCACTCGGTCAGTAAATTGATTGACAATTGATCATTATAATTATGGTGTTTAAAAGTCTGATTGGAATACTGATGGCACACTATACACTAGAAAGTTCTACCTTAGCTTCCATTACAGCTTGAGCTTTTCCAAGGAAGGGAAAAGTTGCAACGTTTCATTTTAGAAAAGAAAATCTGGTAGTTCTTTCAGAAAATGCACTCCCGTCTTTGGAAGTGTTACTGGAAATAGTTATTTAAAGTTTAAAGATGGAATCTTCAGGTTGGAAATAGGTTTTTTTTAAGTGTGTTGGATGGCAAACGTGCCTTATGGACATGAAATGAAATGAAATGAAATATCTTTATTCGGCTATTTTGAACAAAACAGAATAAACAAAACCAAAAATAAATACACTTCCACTTAAAAGAAACAACAGAAATTAAAATAATTTATAACCTCATTAAAAAAAAGAACTAAAATTAAAAGTTTAATAGCCGAAAGGGCTAACAGCTCAGCATAATACTGTGGCCCTGAGCCACAGCGCTGATTTTCAGCTGCGCCCATGAGGAATCATACGATTTCGAATGCGTTGCAAACCCGAGGGCTAAGATGAACGCGTATACGCCAGTAATTACAACGGCGCTTACACCCTTTTCCGGAACTCAACAGTGCGGGCATTCACTGAAAAGAAGGATTAGCCGAACTAGTTGAGTTAAGAGGGTTTGTTCCGAAAGTTGGCAACGTCGCATATAGCTGTCAAATGTTTAGCTGCTTTTATTAATTTCTCAATAGTAATCATGCCATGGTTGAATGACGGTTCTCGTTTCGCATTTGTTGGTTAGGCATTCAAATGATAAGATTACATTAATATGCATGGAAAATGCGATGGAAAGTTTTCAAATGATATTACTTCCATAACACTAAAAATTTCGTGTTCCTATGATATTTGTTGCAATCCATACTTAATGTTTTATTCAACCATAGAGCGATTATTTAGGTTTTCATTCAGAAATTAATGAAAACAGCGAAGTATTTGACAGACGGCCGGATTGGTCCAGTTGTTAGTGACCCTGCCTTTTGTTCCGATGGTCGCGAGTTCGAGTCCCGCTCGGGGCAAACTTTGTGTGATGAACACGAATGTTTGTACTCGGGTCATGGATGTTTAGTATGTATATATGTATGTATTTCTCTATATAACTCTTGTCTAGCACCCATAGTACAAGCTTTGCTTAGTTTGGGGCTAGGTCAATATGTGTGAAATGTCCCAAGATATTTATTTATTTTTTAGATATTTGCGAGGTATGCCCACTTTCGGAATGAACCCTCTTGAGTTAAATAAAAAATAAGCAATCTTTCGTTACGAAAAAATAAAACTTGATAAAAACTTACAAAATTAATTCAGTTGGTACTTAATACTTATAAGACTGGTCAGTTACTAATAATAATTATAGTTCGCAAATCACTTTTTATGTGTAAAAGCAGTAATCAAAATTTGATTATAATTAGGTAAAACATTGGTTATGATTAGATAAAACATTGGTAATCCTTTTTTTCAGTGCTGCTATGTATATTTTTTTTTTAAATCACACATTTTTTCAAAGCTTGTGAGGTAATCGTAATACTAACCCCGTCATAAAATATATAGTCAATCTTCATAGCAGGAATACCTCCAAGGTAAGCGGGGCAAGCATAATGGCTGAATTCCCGGCCCGCGGCCGGCACGTGCCCAGCATGCACATGGGCGCGTTAAGTTCAGCCAGTCCTATTTGGAGAAGGCCTAGGGAAGGCTTTGAGATATTTTTATTGCATTTTAGTTTAAATAGTAATCACCCTCTCGTTATGAGAGGAGGCCTGTGCCCAGCAGTGGGCCGTAAATAGGCTGCTGTAGTAGTAGTAGTAATCAGGAGGCACATGAAAGTTTAAATCACTTTCCATCGAAAAACAGTGTAAACGAGACTCGCTGTTTTTCATCTAAAATTACACTAAATAAAACTGTATCATAAAACAGGTTGCTCAAACAAAATACTTATCAAACTCTGTTACACTACGTACTAAACAACATCACAGACGTAATTAAAAATTCCAATCACAAGGGAACAATGACGCTTGTCTCCCAATTTTAAAAACCCAAAAGAGACCTTATTTTGCAAGTTACAGAGTATGCATTGAAGGATTTCTATAACACCCAGTGGACTGATGAAATGTGCTTCATTCCATTTTCACCAATATTTGACTAAACACTAAATGTAAATCACAATAGATGCACATTCCCCTGTCAAGTTCAAATAAACTCAAAACAAAATGAATGCGAAATGTTCCGAGCGTGTTTCAATCTCCCCGAAAAACGGCGAAGATCAAAACAAACAGACATAATTAAAAACAACAAGCATTAAAGAATTAGCGCGAATGTACATCTGTTTAATTGAATTTCGTTTGTTGCTGTGCTTAATCGAGTGGGGGACAATGGACGGCGCGAATGGGCTCCGCAGATTATTTATGTACCTACACCGTAAGTTACAAAAACACCGAACACAAATTATCAGAAATATGTAAGGAACTATGCATTTATAATAAACTTAAAAAAAGAGGAAGTTCTCGATAAAAAAAATCGGAGTCATATTTTATTTTATTTGATTACGACTTATAAATTGATGAACGCCGGCTGCGCCCTCAAAAAACATGACGCAATAGGTAGCGTTGTGGCGTTACGTAGCGTTGTAGCGTTGAGTGACGTTATCACGTATGAAATTATCGTCCGTAAACCGACTTTACAGACAGCCAATTTTTTTATGAACCTACTCGTATGCTGGGTGTCAATGCGAACATCACGGCTAAAAGAGGTGAATTAAAGAGACAAACATGACAAGTAAGGAAAATCATATAGCTCTATCCTCTTATTTGATTGCATCCTTTAAATTTAGGGTAACTACTAACTACCTATAAGACACGACATCAACTTAGCAACGTCAAATCATTATGAATTTTTAATTTCGAAATTTTGAAACGTGTCGCCTCGTGTCTCGCATATTACTGAATAAAAAAAAGAAGTAATCATTATATGGTCTCGTTTTATATTTGTTGGATAGGCATTCAAATGATAATTTTACATTAAAGGGACTGGAAAATGCGATGGAAATTTTTCAAAGGATATTGCTTCCTTAAAACTAAAAGTTCGTGTTGCTATGACAATTAATTGTTACAATCCATACTTGATGTTTTATTCAACCATAGAGCAATTATTCATGTTTTCATTCAGTAATATTCAGAAATTAATGAAAACAGCGAACTATCTGACAGGTATTTGCGACGTTACCAACTTTCGGAATAAACCATCTTAACGTTAGGTATTGCTTTAAATGAATTAGAAAACTTGTTCATCTTAATCACATAATGAAGTCATATAAAAACACCGCTATTTAAGACTTGAGTCTTGCAGTCACTGGACGCTGCAGGGAAATTTCAAATTAAAAACGGTATTTAGTCTCCACATTTTTAATAAATTTCAACTCTGAACAAATAAGACTGCCAACGCCACCGACCAAAACGGAAAAGTCATAAAAAATAATTTCAATGTTAAAATCAAGTTTTTAATTTATTCCTTCGCAAATAGACGCGCTCTGGCATTTGTGAAAACTTCAAGTTTTTTAGGAAAAAGCGGTGATAAAATTTTACGTGACATCGGTTTATGTGTTTGTGTGAACTGTAGGTACCTTATCGGAATTCAAGCCCTGCCGTTTTAAATATAAGGTTATTTTTGTGGTGTCACGTTTCAAAAGAAGATAATGCCAATTTCATGAGATTTAGTTTCTAAAACTGAGCTGAAATTTTACGTTTGCAAAGATTATTTTCAGGGGAGGAATTCCGAGTGGTTCCGGTTTATTTTTCTGTCGCACCAAGGCTCAAAGCAGCTGTATTTTTCTTCGGGAAATACTTTCTGTCGGTGTCCGAAATGAGTTTCGTAGACGACTGCTAACGGTTCCAAGAAAAGTAAAACCCACGTTTTCTAGAAGGCACATAACTGAGGTTGTATTTAAACATCTTTGAATAGGAAAAAGCAGCTGTGGTAAAATATATAATAGTTAATACTTATAAAAAAGTATATAAAAAACTTACCTACTTTGTAAATAATTGTCGTAACTAAGCTGAAAATATTGACATATATACGTATTCATAAACACTATTAGGTACAGGTTTATACTTAGTTCGTTATACACATGTGAGTTAGCTGATTCGTAATTAATGAGATTAGTATGTATTTACGATCAGAATGATTAATTTCCTGATTTACAAAACATTTCCATATTAAATCTTCAATTAATTTACACAAAGGTCGAATGAATCAGTAATATTAAATATCAACTGAATAGCTAACAAAATACAAAAGCCGCAATTTCGATATGTTTTATTTGGTTGATGGTTTCCAATTTGTCGAAGTTGTTAAGGTGTAATTTAGGATATTTAATATACAATGCAATGGGACAAAAAGTGCATTGGTCGCTATGAATTTTCCATAACATAAGAACAATGCAGCAAGCAGCATGGCTTCTAAATACAAATGAATCGTGTAAATGTGTTGTTAACAGCCAATACTCGAGAACGGCAGGAGGAATTGGTTAACATTTTTTAGTGTTCTTTCGTGAACTAACAAGCACAAGGTTAGAAGAGAATTAAATGATTATGGTCTCTTTTTTGTCGTAAGTAGTTCTTTTTCTAAATTGTGTTCTTTAATTGTGTGTAATTGTTATTGAATCTTGGATGTTCGTAATAAAACTGATTCATGTAGATATTCATAAGTAAGTGATGTCTTTGGCCCAGACTGAGTTAAGCACTTGGGAAAAAATGTGGAATATTAAGTTTTTTTTAATGATTATGTGGTAAAAATGAAAGTTATGATTATCGCTTATAATTGTCGCCTGCCTTTATAAATGATGTATTTACTTCACGCAGTAAATAACGTCCGCTGTTGCAGACGATAACGTGTTCAATCGACCGAGAAATACGATATTTTACTTTGAAATTAATTTTAATTACGAACCCAATGAACATATTTAGCGATTTTAACGGTTGCGTTCATAGTGAAATTAAAATGTCCAAAGGATGCGGCATTCAAAATACTAGTGGGTAACTACTCGATTTTCAATAAAAAGCAAACCAGTTTTTCAACTAAATGGGGGCCCATGAATGTAATAATTAACTGCCGTGGCATGCTAGAACTATTTAGCTAAACAAACTAACTATAACTAAATAGCTTGACCGCTTAGTTAGTCAGTTTCAATGAAAATGCTTCTTGAAAACGGAAAAATATGTCAAAATTGGTCAAAAATATTTTTGCATGCCAATCGACAAAATATGTTTGATGACAGCATCGGAAATCTATTTAGTCCCTCGATTAGAATATTGAAAAATAACTGACACGTATATTGACAAAGATAAAACGCATCAGAACTCAAGAGTGCGCGGTCGTGACGTCAGAATTGAGTACAAATTATACTAAAATCTAACTAAAACGTGACGTATTGTGAATAATAAAAACGTCGTATCTTCGTCAATGTTGGTTTACGTAAAACCCAAAAGAAAAAAATAAATAATAAATATAAATAATAAATAAATAAATATCTTGGGACATTCACACATATTGACCTAGCCCCAAACTAAGCAAAGCTTGTACTATGGGTGCTAGACAACGATATAAATACTTAAATAGAGAAATACATACATATATAAATACTAAACATCCATGACTCGAGTACAAACATTCGTGTTCATCACACAAAGTTTGCCCCGAGCGGGACTCGAACCCGCGACCATCGGAACAGAAGGCAGGGTCACTACCAACTGGACCAATCCGGCCGTCGAAATATAGCTAAAGTTTTAGATTTTTTCAGACATCTAGCCAACGGTTTAAGTTCAAGATGACGTCCGTGGCAAACGTGCTGGTGCAGATCAAAATTGTATTTGGAAATTGATTTTATTTTCTTCATTATTACACTCGGACGTCATGACGTCAGAATTGAGTACAAATTATACTAAAATCTAACTAAAACGTGACGTATTGTGAATAATAAAAACGTCGTATCTTCATCAATGTTGGTTTACGTAAAACCAAAAAAGAAAAAAATATAGCTAAAGTTTTAGATTTTTTCAGACCTCTAGCCTACGGTTTAAGTTCAAGATGACGTCCGTGGCAAACGTGCTGGTGCAGATCAAAATTGTATTTGGAAATTGATTTTATTTTCTTCATTATTACACTCGCGCAAAGACGAGGCGGGGGCAAGAACGATAGATTTCCGAGGCTAAACGTAAACAGCCAATATGATAAACCCAGCGACCTCAAACTTTCCCATATGGGGTCCCCGACGTGTAACCTGCATGGCCTGCACCAAGCAAGGGTCCCTAGGGGTTGAGGGAGAGAAATAACGAAATTGGCAAGGCATGAATGCTTAATGCCATAGGGTCTGTGAGGGATTAATTTTCCGCGGTGAACTGTCGATGAGGGTTGCATTTTCTTTTTTGAGAAAGTCGTCGTGTGATCGTTCATTTAATTAATTAGTGCGTTCTTTTCATATTACTTATTGAGGTCTTTATTAATTACTAGCTATTCGGTTATCGAGTTCCCGCCGCAGGGACTGTGCGTTTTCTCGGGATATAAAGTAACCTATGTCCTTTCCCGGGACTCCGGCTATCTCCGTATCAAATTCCATGCAAATCGGTCCAGCGGTTGAAGCGTGAAACAGACAGACGGACGGAATTACTTTCGCATTTATTATATTATAGTATGGACCTTGCAGTTAAATTTCATGTTTAACTCATAGTAATAAGATTTGACATTAGATAAATAAATAGTTAACTCGATCAAAAAAAAATTAAGAATGACGAATGACAATTTTAAGGCCACCTCACAAGCTAAAATCCATCAAGCATTTTAAGCTACAGAGCGTTCCAAAGAAATACACATACATATACATACCCTCGAAAAACGTAACCCTCCTTCTCTGTAAAAAGACCAGAATTGCCCTCCTGAAGTAGGGTGAAAAGCGGAAAATAAAGAAAATCTGACGGAATTCCCTACTGAATTCTCCGAAAATGAATATTTTACCAATATTGAATATTATTAAATGAGGCGGAATTTAATTTGAAATGTTTTCCGTTGAATCTCAATATCGACTTTGCTACAAACAAAGCATTCTTTGGTAAATACTTAACTTAATCAATTTTGCAGTTTATAACAAAAACATGAAGGGCAAAATATATCTAATTATCATGACCAAGAAATTTGCAAGTTTATTGTCGTCAGTTTAGGAAGATTTTCCAAAATTTTCAATATTATGCCACCACCACTGGATATCAATTATGCTTACAGGTTTAGAGATCTTCTACTATCTAAAGTCCCGCGCCTTCACATTTCAAAACACTTAATTTTTTTCATTATTATGTAAAAAGGACCACCAACACTCTCAACGCATAGTTGATGGCTGTCTCAGCACGCACACATGTGTTGAGAGTGTTGGTGGTTCTTTTTAAATACATTGAAGCGTTTTGAAATGTGAAGGCGCGGGACTTTAGATAGTAGAAGATCTCTACACACTGAGAAGGCGCGTGGATTAAGCAATGATAGACTCTGCGTCAACGGCTTAAGTGCTTCGCCGCGCGCCTTTTAAGTTTTGTCGTGCTATAATAATATTATGTTTCCTATGAAACGGTGACGACATTGACATTTTCGGGCTAATTTTATTTCGTTTTGATGTGAAGTTAAAGCCCGGGCCACACCGAATGGGTCTGTAGCACGCGCGCGGCACGTACATACATGTAGGTAGATAACTCACGCGTTGTATTTAAAAAAAATAAACAATAATTTTGGGCCTCATAAAAAGGCTCAAAATCACTCAGAGGGCAATGGAGAGGGCTATGCTCGGGGTTTCTCTGCGTGATAGAATCAGAAATGAGAATATCCGCAGTAGAACTAGGGTCACCGACATAGCCCGAAGAATTGCGAGCCTTAAGAGGCAGTGGGCGGGGCGCATTGCTCGCAGGACTGATGGCCGATGGGGCCGGAAAGTTCTCGAGTGGCGCCCGCGAACCGGGAGACGAGCTGTCGGTAGGCCTCCAACAAGATGGGGCGACGACCTCGTGAAGGTCGCGGGAAACCGGTGGAAGCAAGTAGCACAGCACCGGTCTGAGTGGCGAGCCTTGGGGAAGGCCTATGTCCAGCAGTGGACGTCTTTTGGCTGAAATAATGATGATGATGATGAATTTTGGAAGAGGGTCACAAAATATCATTAGAATTGATTGAGAAATGCGACCTGTAGAGAAGAACGAACATCCGGACCACAATAGCCTATTTCAACATCCGGAGATACAAAAGCATTTTTGGCTAAGTTAAAACGGAGACGCTTTGCTCGCTTGGTCAATTAGTTCTCGTACGACCTGTCATGCCGCTGGCGAGTCGTGCGGCTCTGGTATTAGCTGCAGCCACGTCGACAAAACGCTTTCGAACAGCGCGACAACTGCCAGAGTAAAAACACGATTTCGAACACAATTCGAATGAAGTGTCAATGTTTGCGTGCCAGGACGTCTGTACACTTGTAAATGTGTGTGTACCATTTCGCAGACCAACGATTCACTCACCATCTCCGGATCAAACAAATGACGGTAAGGGCGAGATGGGCGCGAGTTGCGCGCCGGCTGGATTCAGGCGGGTGATTCCGTGGCCACTCTGTTTGTAACGGCAACATAGCTTTTGCCGTAGCGCGCGCTACCTGGACGTCAGCGCTCGATGTGACAATGTACAAGCGCGGAGATGTAGGCGAGCCGCAGACGCGCTCTGTGTGACCAGGCCTTAAATGTACAAGGTAGCCATTGCAAATGTGGCGGGCACTGACCCCGAGGTCCCGAGGGTTCGATTACAAGTCGTATTAAGGATTAATTGCCGAGTTCCAGCGATTTGGAGTCGGCGGATTAACGAACGGTTTTGTCGACCACGTTGACATACAGAGTGATTTATGGGTAGACTGTTTATAGACGGTCGGTACATAGTCCGCGTAAATGACCAAATAAAATATGTATGCATTATCAATCACGTTACTAATATTATACGAAATATGATAGGCGGCCACTGTTTAAACAAATTGCTTGTACAAAACGGGAGAATGATGAAAATTGAGTTTAAAATTAAAACAAATAATAGTATCATGCCTTAAGGTACTTTGGTTTTTGTCTGTGATAGATATATATAAATGAGTGTACCTACTTTACTTTCTTAATTTGCATCGGCTAATTAAAAATAGGGTTGATCCCAATCAACTTGCAAATTATCATGAACTGCTTTGTAATTAAAAACATCCCCTAAGGCATAATGTTTTTACTACTAGGCCAGGCTTAGGGTTTGTCAAAAACCCATAAACGGCCTAGGCTGATAAAGGTCCTACGGTCTGGGCGTAGAAAAAACACCCTTAAGAGCACATTTAAGTACGTCGTAAAAACAAAATTGGCAGAACCGGTGCGTTTGACTCGACAATTTTGAAGTAGGCTTTTTAGGTCATAAATGGATATTGCGACGTTTTATGTTTGGCTGTATTTTATCATTATTGGATTCTATTATGTTTCACTTCCTGTATTATAATTTGAGTCAATGCAAAATACTTACGTACCTCTAAAATCTATGTCTCTTTGACTGCGTCTTCACCTGCAATCAATGTTGATAATTCCTATCCCTTGGGAAGAAAAGGTTATTTTTCAGAACGAAGAGTATTTTTTATGATTTCTAAATCTCTCGCAAAATTTATGCTAAAGTTCATGATGATTTTTTCCGCAGTGAAGCTTGGAAGTGTTACAAACAGACTCACTCTCGAATTTATAACGTACACCGTTTCTAAAATGAATGTTAATGTTTTCAGGGGAACAAAACTGGGCGTTAGAGCAAGTACCATAAGATGCACCCTGCTTATGTTGATATATATGCGTTCATTTGAAAGGAAAAATTTTCAGGTCTAATTAAGTAATTTCTCCAAGAGAAACCAAGTTACTTGCTAACACCGTTCTTAAAATATTCAAGATTTTAATTTAATTATTTGTGTACCTTAAACCGTATAGTCTGTTTAATAATTTGCTTTTTTTTTCTTATAATGAAAAGTCTTCACATCTCCTTTGTGTATGATAAGAAGGTGAAAATAATGAGTTTTTTGATGTTTTGCTATTTAATTTATGTGTCACGCATAGACATAAATAATACTTCGTATGGACCCGGCCTAACGTAGATACATGTCATGTTTCCCCACTTCATTGGTGTCTAATCCAAAGTTAAACTTATATCGTGACACTAAAGCTGGGTCACATTTTTTCAACAACGAGATGAGTATTTAGATACTGAGAAACACTTTCGAAAAAAGTTTTTTTAAAAACGCTTATTGTCACGCACGCTCGGTGACAGAACTTTGGATTGGACACCGTGGAAGTGGGGACATATTACGTGTACGTTAGACCGGGTCTATATTATTTACGTCTATGGTGTCACGTCAATGTGTCAATGTGACAACATGGAAGTGTGACAGGACCCTATCTCAAACTCATTGTGATAATGTCACATGAGAATTTTCAATACAATCTCAAATTTTTGTATGGATCTGTCATTTACGAAATCATTTCGAAAAGTCAGACATTCGCCCCAATTGACGGTAACTTTTGTCTAACTCTAAAGAGCCTTATGCATTAGTCGTCATGGCAACATTTATTTAGTGTGTATGAAAAAGGTTTTTTTTTTCGATATCGACTTAAATTCATTTATGGTATCGTTTCTGTTAATATCCCAAGTACTATGCCGAAATTAACGTATATCAACATAAACACATACCTATAAACTCACGCCAATTTCGCGCTAGGATAGGCAAAGACTGAAAGAACGCCACCTGCTTTGATCCAAGCATACCATAAAAATAAAAGCCACTAGCTAAAAAGCTGGTTTGAAATTAAAAAGTAGTTTATCTACCTAAAGGAATAACGGACGCGTAATTATACATTTTCCGACATCAACCGCCAGTAACACGTAATACGCCCAATAGAGCTCCCTAACGCCGTGATCGATTGTTATTGGCCCACGGGGCTCGTCTCCACTTCAAAGAGGATCCCCTAAATAACCATCAAAACCTCCCATCTCATTCATACCCTAAAAATAAAACGTACCTCTATCATGAACTGGATACGCTTGCTTTTAGAACAAAAGTATCAGCGAAGATAAGAATTCTCAAAAGTGATCGGAAAGAATCTTCCTTCACTGAGCATAAGCGATGAATCTCCACCGTACGGTAATAAAAGGTAAATGTGGAGAATAGGCTCATATCGAATGGAATTGAGTTGGAATCTGATTAAGGTTTTAGGTTGTGTGTACTCGTAAACGTTTTATTGTAGCGAAACAAAGGCGAGGCGGATAACGATTTTTTTCGTCGAACGTCTGTCAATGATCTGACGATAGGTAATTTGCGCACTGAAGGATATTACCTTTTTTTCCTGCTAGCTATACGTTGCCAGAGAAATCAAATGGGAACCAAAACGTTAACAAATCATCTCTATACCTGCACTGCCTATTTTCCAGAAATCCAGGCGCTCACATATGTAGATATTATAATGCAACAAACTTTCCAACGAAGATCCTTTCCACTAGATGGGACTGACGCCGGACCCGTCTTTGTAAGCCCTGGGGAAAGCCCATAACCAGCACAGGACATCAACTTTACGTACCAACATTTAGTATGTAAGTCTTGATGCCTGATTCAAAAAATTCAAAATTCAAAATTCAATCATTTATTCAGCAAATGAATGAATTTTTAATGTAATAATAATGAGATATGCAATGAACGATTATGAATTTGAATAACTTAAATAAATGGAGCTTACTGACTAGTAGGTTAATGAAATCATTAGTTATTATTAATTATAACAATAAATGTAGTCGAAGATACTGGCACAGACAAGCAAATGGAGACATAAATAAAGGGAGAATGACAGCGATTTGTAAATAATAATTTGTCTTTTTATTTTCCAAGGTGGACGATGCTACGAGGGATATGTCCTTATACTCGGGAGTGCTGATAGAAAATATTCCTACTTAAAAAAGAGTAGGTAAGTATGTAACCAGATTGACCAACTAAGTATAACGTCCTCGGATCAGAAAATCCATTTTCTCTACTTACCATACACGCCATTCAAGCAATCTTGTACTTTAAACGCTACAATCAATGTGCAACCATTTTTTGACAATGCCGCCATTTTTTAGCATTCCCTTAAATAAATCAATTGCAACCTCGGCTTAACATTGAAAAATCCCTTCGAGAAACTCATTTCACTAACGCTCATCGGAAATAACGTCACATTTTTTACACACCTGCCAACAAAGGAACCACCTTCCTGACGAACAATCCCGCAAACTGTGAAACGGAGAAAATTCCCTCATCGCTTATCGGTTGGGGTTTAAGGGTCATTTTCCATTGATGAGCTTAATTTGGGGGGTAAATTTAATTTGGTTTTCCTTGATGTATTGTCGATGGGGGCGACATCGTCCGGATCGATCGGGAATTACGGAGGTGCCTTTTAGCCCCTGCCGAGGGGTCCCGGGGAAACTTTTCCTTAATAAGATACTTAAAAGTTGCGATACTGAAGGATTGTTATAATCTCATTCCGTGCAGGGTTCCGTCGGCCGCTGGAGGATTGCTTCATTTGAGGCGTATCCATAGTCGGAGAGCCGACGCGTGCGATTTGTTCAAGAATCAGACGTTTCAACAAATCTATAAAATACTATTTACGAAGGTGTAACCTTTCATGTCAAACTAAAATAAACAGATTACTAATACGAGCGAAGTCCACAAGTGGCAACTGTAGAGTGAAAGTAACATGTAACCCCCCCCCCCCCCTCAAAGGGTGGTTTCACAAAATATGTAAGAATCCGCCAATGATGTTTGCACCATTGGTTAAAACGATCTTTGAGTTTTTCATTGATTCTGAAATTTCATTCACTGAAATAATAACTGACAGTTTACTCCTACAGCCTATTTAAGGCCCACTGCTGGGCACAGGCCTCCTGTCATCACGAGAGAGTTGGGCTATAGTCCCCACGCGGGCCCAGTGCGGATTGGGAACTTCACACACATCCTTGAATTAACTTCGCAAATGCGTGCAGGTTTCCTCACTATGTTTTCCTTCACCGAAAAGCTCAGTAGTAAATCCAAATTGAATTTCGCACATAAATAATTTCAGAGGTGCGAGCCGGACTTAAACCCGCGACCCTCTGCATGAGAGGCGGTAGGTCAAACCACTAGGCCACCACGGCTAACTTACAGTTTACGTCAAGTAAAAATATTTGTAAAATTAATAAGATGAAAAAAAAAACATTAAAAAAAAATCATAACTTCATAAGGGTGACTAACAAGTTGCTGCAGAAAATATTCCAATGTTACTAATTAAAACGGTCCCTACATGGGGCTTCACGCTTTCATGAAACAAACAATTTTTTGCATATGCAGGTCTCGTTAGTCGAAACCATGATCCTGGATAAGCACCAACAGGGGCTGTAAGAGGGAGTCAACGAGTTCAACCAGCCCCTGTCGACGACAGTAGCCAAATACGTTACACCCTGGGCACAGCCAATTGCCAGCAGCTTTCAATTCGGGGAGGGACCCATATTTTTATTTTCACACACTTTTTTAATTATATTCATTTCAGAATTTATTAATAGGTCAGGACATTCATATAAGACAACTTATCATTTTGAGGGTTTTGTAAAACCCCTCCCATGTATTACTAAAACGTGTAAAATTGTAGCCCCTTGAAAATTTTGAATTTACTTATTCACCGAACGGATAATACATATTACTGAATTTTCCTAGCATGGTCACATTTTAATTTTATTCATAGATAACATTCAATGGAGTACCACTTTTATTAAAAGCGGTACTTTTGAAGTTGCCTCAAGCCCAGCACCTGGTTTCTTTTACACCTTTTTTAAATCGCCGATAAGAGGTAATGAGGGTGAAAATAATCTAAAATTTATGTCAGAAAATGGAACTGGAGAGGAAAACCGATGGTTCTTTTGTTTTAGAAAAAAGATAGAATCGAGGAAAGGCTGTCACGAAAATGATTTAGTGGAAGTACCTAATGTTGGTTTTCTATGAATTACCTCGCAATCATCATGGTCATGATGTTGTAGCGATCAAAGATATTCTAAGATGTAAAATAAAATGAATCTTGGAACCGAAAATAGGTAACCACTAGTGCTATTGTATACCATAACTTAATGGTGGGAAGAAGTGGTATAAGAAATATAAGACTAGGCTGTTAATACACAAAATGTAGGTAATGAAAAAAAAATATTAGTACTATCCCAATGTAGCCTAAATGTATTGCAAGAGAACATAATGGGGTAAAAGAGGTACTTAACATTCACAAACGAATCAACAAAGCTTATCGAACAACGGGACGAGCCAAGCGTTCTTTTTTACAACCGCGCCATCAAAGTCTTATTTGTTCAAGGCGAGATAAAAGGAGGCAGCTACCTGTATTAATCGATTGATGTCGGGGTCCATTCGTGAATCATTTTTATCCGAACATTACCATCCGAATGGCATGTTTGTCATCAAATGTATCGGAAAATGGCGCGGATTTCGCATTCGACTGGATATTATGTGATTATGTCTCTTGCGGAACGATTTTTCTGCGTTTCATGTTGATATAGCTCGAACGATATTATGTTCATTTTCTTTCTTCTTCTTCTTTCTTTTCTTTCACTATTCCGAGGGTTCTTCGGAGACTCAAATCCGGCATTCCTATGTAGGTTATCGTTTATATCATTTCTGCTTCTAAGGCGCTTTTTTATCACTTTCCATTAAAAAAACGAAAAACTATAAGAAAAGCTTAGCAGTGAAAGAGTCCCAACTGGAAAAATCATTGTGTCAGAAATATCCTCAATATAAAATATAAATTCATTCTTTTATATTGAGGATATTTCTGACACAATAGATTAATCTTCAATTCCACATATACTGACTTCTCCCTACTGACCCATTTGGATTGATCATCCTATATAATAAATATTTTTCAATTTCCCAGGTGTATGGGGCTCCAGTTTAGTCTGGGGCCTGGCGAAGTCTAGGTATTCTCGGAGAACAGATCAATCTTGAGGCCCTGGGAACTCTGCAGCCATTCACCTGATTGATGGAGTAGTCTCGCTGGGTTAAATTGAAGTAACGCTTTGTTTTACAGGTTTTTAGAGTTTAATAGTAGTTTATGTAACTGCTACATAATAAAGGTCCTTAAAGCACGAGTGGGGTTTTATGAAACGTGCCATCAGGCGAGTTTCATAATGATATCGCACGAGTGTTTTAAGGCCTAATTATGTACAGTTGCATACACAACTCTATCTACACTCATTTTATAAATCCTCTAAGATGCTTGAAAATCTGTCCACAATGGCGGCAATTCGAATACGTCAGTGTCTCATTCGATTTTCAAAAACCGGCCAAGTGCGTGTCGGGCCACGCGCAAAGTATAGGGTTCCGAAGTTGAGGATGCCCACAGTAGGTACCTTTCTAAGATGTATTAGCATCTAGCTAGCCTGTGGTATGAAGTGCCCGCCCGACGCCCCTGCCGGTCGAGAAAAATCATTGGTTTTTAAATCATTTCATAAGTTGGTCGACTATGACTCGTAAGTTTGTACAGCCTACTTAGCTGTGATAGTTTTCCTTTCAACTACGTTATACATGCCATAACTGTGTTTTTTTCAGCCATCCAAATACCACCATTTAGCTGGCAGGGGGGGGGGGGGGCACGTGACTCTCACAAAAAATAGCACTTCAAAGCTTAATATTTCACAAACGCATCAAAAAATGGTTTTAGCAAATCTACAATATTTTTTTAAGACCTATTCAACGATATGCCGCACTGTGGGGTACGCAAGAAAAAAAAAATACATCCCCACTTTATGAGTAGGGGAGGTACCCTATAAAAAAATATATTTCAAAATTTTATTGTACCACTTTGTCAGCGTAACTAATATGAATATTCATGCCAAGTTACAGCTTTCTAGACCTAAGCATCTCCGAGCAATAGTGCGGACAGACGGACGGACGGACGGACGGACATGGCGAAACTATAAGGGTTCCTTGTGGACTTCGGAACCCTAAAAAGCATAGGCTATTAAATAGGGCAGACATTTGAATTTGGAACAAACTTTCACTCTGACTGAAGAATACAGGCGGCCATTGCTGTTTGATACATGATACTGACACATGTTTCATACACAAATAAATCAAGAACATGTTAAATTATATCCTTTTGACGTTGAACACGAATTGCGGTGGTTTGACACAAATAGGACCAAAATAAGCCAATAAAGTCGAACGTATCTTATACCTCGGCTAATCCCACCCCAAACCCCCCTCTCGCATACCAAATACCCTATTAAAAACGTTCGCACCCGTTTTTGCAAATCAGTAAATCCCCACTACAAAGGGGGGTTACCTTGGGTTCGGTCACAGTGGATAGAGATGGAGCAGTACGTTTGTATTAGAACTCATTGTTCATGGAGGAAATTTGTATTGAATTATTTAAACAAATCGAATCCTTACTCCCTATCCTGCCGCGAAACTGCAGCATAAGGCGGACACGGGCTATAAAAGAACGGTTTTGAACACAATTCGAATGAAGTGTCAATGTTTGCGTGTGAGGACGTCTGTAAATGTTTGTGTACCAGTACGCCAACGAATCACTCACCATCTCCGGATTAAACAAATGACGGTGGGGCGAGTTGGGCGCGAGTTGCGCGCGGGCTAGATTTAGGAGAATGATTCCGTGGCCATTCGGTACGTAATTACTATTAAAAATTCTGTGACTGTAGTGTTCCGGTAAAGGAGTAAGAGAGCCTGTGAAATTACATAGAATTACGTTCAATCTTAGTCTTAGGTTGGTAACTCTTTCGTAATCTTATGATTATTTAAGTCCTACTACTACTACAGCCTATTTGCGTCCCACTGCTGGGCACAGGCCTCCTCTCATCACGAGAGGGTTTCGGCTATAGTCCCCACGCGGGCCCAGTGCGGATTGGGGACTTCACATACATCTTTGAAGTACTTCGCAGATGCCTGAACGTTTCCTCACGATGTTTTCCTTCACCGAAAAGCTCAGTGGTAAATTAAAATTAAAGTTTTCTTAGATTTTAAGTCCGATACTATCATAAAAATGTATCTAAAGGTAGCAGCGAGTCAAACCGCGTGGCGTACATACAGACACCGGCGCAGATCTTGAGCGGCCAGCGAAAGTAGGGGTGATTTCTGCGCATCGACGGCCGGTGCTCAAGTTCCATGCAGAAGCCTGTCTGTACCTTTTTGCTAGCAAAGCCAATTAACACAGAATGTCAGTGTGTCAATTACACAAACACATAACACGCCATATTTAATTAATAATTAATATTGAGAAGCTAGATTTTCCCCCTACCTTTTTCCGGTAATTCTCAAAGTACCGAAGTATTAAATACACTATCACCGGGACTTAATCGCCAATCCACGGCCGTTGCATCGCGGTCGAAACGTCGAGGTAAAATATAAATAGTTTTTACGCGATTAAGTCCCGTCGATAGTGTGTTTAATATGAGTGTGTATCGCGAAAGTTTGAGACAATGTACCGACGTATTCTCGAAGTCATGATATAGAAAAGTACCGTAAGGGTTTGTCGTCAGCATTTTGCATTTTTAAACTACAAAATACTGTTGCCAGTTACAAAAAGTTTAGAACCCCTGCTCACTGTGTACCCAGTGGAGAGGAAAAACTTCGCTTATAGAGGTTTACTATTACAGCGGGGGTTGGTAATAATGGAATTTCAATCAGTTCGAGCCGGGCCGCTAAAATGACGCGATTGGCGGCTAATTGAATAAATTACCTTTGTCAAACGCGAACTACTCGGGTCAGTTTAGAAAGAGGGAGATAAAAGCTTCCGGGTGATAAAACATTTTCCTTTGACTTCGGTCTTTTGAAGAATTTGGCTTTCAAAACGACTAGGTATACACATTTAGTTCAGTCTTTTGACACAGTCCTGAAATACCAAAATGATAAGTTTCTTAAAAGTATAAATCACGACCGGTCCAAATCTATTAACGTTTAAAACAACCTAACAACTAAGTCCTTCAGAATTTAAATTACTTTTGTCTATAGAAAAAAATACGAATATAAGACACGGAAGCGGTTTTCACCAGAAGGATCGCTTTTATTGCTCCAATTTATATTTAAAAAAATGCGAATGATAGACCTTTAAAGCGATATTCATATTTAAAGGAGGAATCCGCGGCATCTGCGAGGCGGGAATATTTTTAGGGCCAGAAGTTTAGTATTAAGAACGGGGAGAGGCGGCGGTTGGGTATTCCATTATACGAATGGCGATAAGGAGGCAGTCGCGTGTCCAATGTCCGACGTCACTGACAAAAAAACACAATATCATAGCCACTTAGATAATACTAGTGGCTCTGTGAGCTGTACAAACAAACAGGTCTCCAGGCTCGCGAGTCTATTTTTCGAGGCGTAAACTATTTTTTTACATTTTGAAACCCGTAGTTAGAAAAAAAATTACTAAATTCTTTCCTTTGGCGTTCCTTCTAAATGAATAACGAACCTAAAACCGCTTATAGAATCGTGCAATCATAGACAGCATATTTTTTTCCACAAGACTATTTATGTAGTGAATTAGAAGGAGTGTTTACAAAAGGATTTTATTTCATAATTGACAACGCCACTGCCTGTATATCCTATGGTTGCCCAAATTACTTCTGTTAACGGCTTTTCCAAATCCTAGTACCTACCGGCGTACCGGCTAAACGCCGCGTTTATAATCGCTATATAACCGGACAAACTGATCCATTGTCATCGTTTTCGATCGGTACCTCGTTATTTTTCAATAATCCGGTGGAGAGTGGAGCGGGCACGCACCGCAAATTGTTCGCCCTTGGAAATTAGGTGAATTCGGCGCCGAGGTGATTAATTCTGTGACGAGCGAGGACTCGCCGAACTTCGGGGCCCCGAGGTCGGAAAACGTTCTATTGCGCTTTAAAACTTGGGATTAGGAGCTTGTTTTGCGGGTGATAATTTAAAAAAAAAACAAGTCTCGACTGAAATGGATAATTCGACCTTAACGAAGCATAATGTTTTTTTAATCAATTCATAAGAATACCAGTTGGAATCTGGGAGTAGGTTAAGGTATTTTCTCTTTCTTTACCTCAAAGTTATCAGAGCTCCTTGTGTAAACTGTAAACTGACCATGGAAAAAGTAGATTACTCGTACGTTGCACGTCAATTCGTATGCGATTTGAACCCCACATCTCCAGCCGTAACGTCATATTGCAGAATAAAAGGGATAACAAATATTTGGCTGCGAAAGTGGCAAAATACCTACAATGTTTCCAATAAATACAAAATCAAGCTTATCATAATTAAATTTCACGAAAGGTAAAAGTTATAAGTGGTTGATAAAGCAAAGCCGAAATTCAAGTAATGATTGAAATCCAATCAAAAAGTTTGGAAGAACATTGCGGAACGCGGCGGAATTTGAGGGTTCCTTTCGCGAAGATCATTCAGCGGTTATCGAACGCAGAACTTCAGTTAACAGTTCAGTAACTCAACAGACTGGTTGTTGTACATACACACAAAATATCACGCCCTTTTCCCATAGGGATAGGCAGAACGTTTGCACATCTGATTTGAATTCATTTAAAACGAACGAATTTTAGTGGCCATCACTACATTTCATGACATCATCCATAGCGTGTCTGGTCTTCGATGTCGGAGCCGTTAAGGGCATGTAGTACAATCAATTTCATCGATAAATCACCACGTGTTTTTTTTTCAGTCAAAAGTCATAAAATGGCGGCATTTTTAATTTTCAAACACCTGAGCCCGGTATTTTTTCTATTATCTGTCAATTATTCGTGCTACGAATACAAAAAATATCTTATTAGATAGTTAAACATATCAGCAATCGATTAAATCTAACAATCATACGCAAACGTTTCAATAACAGAGCAAAAAAAAATATTAAACGTAAATAATAAGGACAAAAACGCATATTTTTTTCAGATTTCATTTGTTTTTGAAAAATCTAGGTCATTTACCTACTTTTTTTTTGTTCTGTGTTTGTAGTATAGGGTATTGGCAAATTTCATCCTTCAGGTATAAATAAATATAGACGGTTAGCGCGTTAAAAGTAAAAGATAAGATATAAAGTATCAAGACAAGTTATTTCGTTGGAACTGGGACGAAGTTGTTCTGAATACGACACACACAACAGTGTGGCGTCAGATATTCCTCAGAAACTACGTATCCTTTGAGAGTATAGTGTTGGAATACAGCCAAGTGGGTAAAGCTGTCCACGATGTTATTTAGGTGTCCTTTGGAAGTTAGGTTTCGAATGTTATTGGTGAACTTGTGGACGGAGTCTTCAAAGCGTTTAGAATTATATTATGAAGTTTATCGAAGCTTTTTTTTATGGCATCGGATAGCAAAGTAGCACACACCTGAATTGATGGTAAATCACTGTGGCCCATGAGCATAAAGAATCATAAGCCTTCAAATGAAAAACGAAGAAAGGAAAGAAAAGAAGGAATTGTAGTAGGATCCTATTTCAGCTATCCTGCTCCCATAGCGGAATACTACAGTGTGAGCACTGATTTGGCGGCAGGTTAGCAGGTTCGGCGGGCAAAATGGTGCAGTTTTGCAGATGTACCCCAATTGCTACCACATGTGTAAAGTTCCTAACTCACGCTAGGCCTGTGCCCGCGGTACTGTATTGTTTGTGTTCAAACCCTCTCATGATGATAAGGCGCCTGTCACAGGGCGGACAGGACACGCCCTAAAAAACTCGATTTCGAACACAATTCGAATGTAGTGTCAATGTTTGCGTGCGAAGACGTCTGTGTGCGTGCGAGGACGTCTGTACACGTGTAAAATTCGTGTGTAATTTGTGTGTACACTGGCCAATGATTCACTCTCCATCTCCGGATGAAACAAATGACGGTAAGGCGAGTTGGGCGCGAATTGCGCGCGGGCTAGATTCAGGCGGGTGATTCCGTGGCCATTCTGTACGTAGTACTATTAAATATTCTGTGCCTATGTACTAGGGCTCCTTGATATCCGTGTTACACGCCGAACCATCGTGTTCTTAAGCCCGGCGGTACTAAAGTCACGAATTTCACGGACACGCCAGAAACGTTGCCATGTCTGAATCCGCAGGTGCCGAACGGGCCAGAACGTTTCGGTAACGTCAAGTAACTTTTCCACAGACGCCATCTATTGGGGAGGTTTGTTTTCGGATGTTTGTTACTCAATCACACTAAAATGGCTCAACCAATTTGCATGAAATTTGACACATGGATAGTTTGTAACCTGGATTAAGACATAGGCTACTTATTATCCCGGATATCATCCCTTCAGGGGGTAATAAGGGGGATGGAAGTTTAGTATGAAATACCTTGCTGACGAAGTCGCGGGTACAAGCTCGTGATTTATAAATCAAATATAAAGTGAAATGAAGGTTGTAATTTGATCACAAAAGCATCAAGCTAATCCTTATTTAAAAAGCAGTAAGAAAACTTTTCCCTAAAACATCCAAACCGCATAGCTAATCAAGATAATTCAACCTACCCTCTTTTAAAATTTTCCCTTACCGAAGGAACCTTATATCCAAACAGTACAGGCTAAAATCGTATATCTCGTATCTATTTCGTATAACTTTGAATATCAGTATTCAGGAACTCAAAAGAGCTTTAAGTCAAAGCGACAAAAGTCAAAGTTGTTCAATTTTTTGTCCGTTTTGTGTCACTTTCAACGCTCGAGCCGAATCCCAATCAGTTTTAACCCTTTTACCTAGTAACCGCTCATCGAGTATGCTGAAGGGGATGGGCTAATTATGGAAGGGGTAGCATGTGGCATGCTTTTACAGATTATTATCTTTAATAACTACTTCCAGTACCTACCAATATTATTTATGATGAATTTAGAAATTATGGGTTCTCAGTTGTAGTTGAGTTCTGATAAGTTTCTGACACGTATTATGAAAATAGTTTTGTCAAACGGCTCGTTTACTTTTCCTAAAAAGTGTTGCAGAAAAATTTAATCCGCTAAACACCGACAGTCCTACACTCTTATTTATACCATTTTTTCCACCATAACCTTTACTATGGTATAATATAGTCATCGGCTATAAAGGCTTGTAAGACCAAAGGCATCACTCGCACGTAATCGCCAACTGTGAAGAATCCTTTTCATTCCGTTTTATGCATAGACCTGTAATAAGTAATAACTTATGGACGAACAGTGCCCAACAGAATATTTCAAAATATATGGAACAAACTGACATTAGAAAATATGTTCCAATATGCTGATACCCCTCTGTATAACGAAGGCCAAACGGGTGCCCTATTTCATTTTTCTCCGGCTGATTATGAATCGTTACTTATAAGATCAATGGCTTTATGTAATTAAGTATTTTTCTATGCGAAACATTAACCAAGAACAGGTCCGAATTTTCTACCGAAATATGTATGACTAAAATTAACAGGCACTTTTAAGCAAAATGTCTATTTTCAGAATAAATGAGTAATGTTTTCCACCCTTTTAAGTAAACCCACATAATTCCAAATATATTACGGAGCTGTCACATAACTTGATCCGGGGCGGTTCATACGTCGATACACATTTCATTTATCCGAAGGCATTGTCAGAGCTTAGTCTGTACAAGAAAGAACTCTTGTTGAAAACCGCCGCTGTGTGACAATGTAAATAAAAATGTATTTAACACGATAGATGGATAATTACAAAAAATAACAACGGAAGGTCTAAACGAGATCATTATTAAACAAAACTGACAAGAAAATGAAAATCAATCACGAAAATCTTCAAGAAATTGTGGTCGGTTCCACTCTTAACTATTATTGCAATGAAAACGCGAAACTTTTTATTTCCACTTCCTATAACTTTTCTTCTTCTTTTGATTATACTTGGCAGTCTACAACTTCAGATAGCGTAAATTTTATATTTCTTATGGATAAAAGTTACTGTTGTTAAAGATAAAACGGAACTCTCTATATATTCTCAGTAGAGCTTCGAGCGTTTTATATATAACCGTAACATCTTCAACGGAGGACATCTTTGCATCCTATTAATAAATGCAGAAGCCTCACATCGAGAAACTTTTCGTTTCTATTCCGGAGCGAGCACACGTTTTATCGCCATATATTATTCAGGGCCGCGCCGGCGCAGTCGGTTAAGTTCGCGTAAATAAAATAATTCCACGTGTTTATATTTAAACGAACAATGTACGATTGTATTCGTGAATATTGTATGACGACATCTTTTACAAAAAAGAAAGACGTATGTAAATATTCATACCGATAAACATGCACGAAACATCATGTGTATCAGCGGTTTCGCTGGAAATTGTGATATCAATCTCCGACATATTATAGAATAATTGAACTCATGACCGGTGCATAGAGTCTGAAAGTTCTCAAATGTTGTCAGAGTTCTAGTGTGTTACTCATTTATTCTTCCCATTTTGAATTGGCTTCTATTCTATGTTCGGATTTCGGGTACCTACATTGAACGACCCGCGGGACTTATTTAAATAAAACTATTCCACGTGCTTAGCAATTCTGCTGGCAAACTAGAGTTCATCAGTTTGCCCAGTTTCCTTTCCAACAGAAAGAAATATCTCAGATATTTACACTCCCCGATATGTCCTAAACAAAGCCAAACGGGGTAATAACCGACCGCGTTGGCGCGACGCCAGCGATGTCGCGGTCACAGGTATTTGACTTATGGGATTACTAGCTTCTGCCCGCGACTTCGCCCGCGTGGAATTCGGTTATCGCGTTCCCGCGGGAACTATACGTTTTTCCAGGATAAAAAGTAGCCTATGTGTTATTCTGATCTATAAGCTACATTACTGTAAAGTTTCATTAAAATCCGTTTAGGATAAGGATTATATCATCCACGTACGCGGACGGGACGGTGGAAAACAATTGGAGCTTTGGATTACGTTTTAGATTTACGACGAAATGGACTAGCTGTGTTGTGATAGTCTATAATTTTTATATCGTGTACATTTGTTAAATTTTCCATTGTTGGCGCAATTTGCTCCTACGGAAAGGGTATCTTAATTGTAATAGATATAATGCACGATAAGTTGTATTGCATTTGCATGTATAATCAAGGCCGTAGATTGCTTCGTTCTTTAAGATTAGCATATTCCTTCTCAATATGTAGGTATTTTCTCTACAGTTTAATCGAGTATCCCGAATTGAAAACACTTTAATTTGTCCCAGTTTTTGTGTAAATGAGCACACGAATAAAGTGGTTCAATAATAAATCAGAAAAAAAACACAATTCTTGCGGAAAATGTAAAGCCGATATTAAAACCATTTAACAACCGTCTTTTACGAAAGTGCAACCTTTCATTCCGCGGGATCTATTCTCGAAAATTCCGACAAAAACTCCGTTCCCCTTTACGCGAAAGCTAAATTAATTACAATAAATTACCTCATCCTCCTAGGAGCGGAATCCGCCGTTTAATTACAAGGAAATCAGGTGGTGGGGTAATAAGGGGGTGCACCTGGGCTCGCGATACAGCCGCGATATTTTTATGAGCTAGATGAAGATTTACGCTGCCCTTAATGGACGCGGTCCGTAAATGTCGCGGATTCGAGTCGACTCGACGGCTTTTACGGTCCGCTTTACATAGGTTCACCATTAGAGCGTTGTATTTTATCTGTTTGTGTCTGGAGAGTGCTTCTTTGGAACTTCCAAATGTTGTGTTCTTTTACGTCACGGAGAAGACATTTTTTACTCGTTCATTACATCTCTAGGCAGTTTTCTGTTAAGCCGGCATTTGGTTTACTTTTACACATTGGAAACTTAGCAAAGATCTTCACCGAAATTGCATTTTAGTGCTTGATTAGATATATCTTAACATGTCTAGAAAACACAATGGCCTCTGTCAGGTAACCAAATTACCCTTCCTGCAAAGTAAATAGACTGTTCGTCTGCCTTAATAATCACACTGTTCACCTTACCACCGCAAGTATTCGTATTATCTTCCTTGTAATTTGACGTCAGACTTGAATTTTATCCTATACAGCCTCACGCAACGCATAGTTAAGGGTATAAAAAAACAATATTCAAAAATCAATCCTTTATAGACTTTTACACGTCAGAAAAAGAATTTACCAGCGCTTCCTAGACTCATTGCTTGAGAAGAAACGCCGCAACAAACTCAAGCAGAAGGCCTTTTTTCAAAATTCAATGTAGGTGTATAGCAACCTCTGTTGCGGAAAAGAGAAATTTTATATCATAAAACAACGTCGAAAATGAATTAAAAATTTCAATTTACAAGTATTGGATTATGATTAACGAATTATAAACAGAATTATTTTCAAGATGTTGAGTCACTAACGGCATATCCAAAAACTGCTATTTGTGGATCATTTCATTATTAGAAGTACCTGGGCGACCTAGCTTTCGTCGGGTGAAAATAGCAAAAGGTGAATGAGTTTTCTCCGATATGAGACCTTCTCGTAGCTGGATCGATTTTTCGCCTCCGTAAAACTGGATTTAACACCGTAAGTAGTAGCTTTGTTAATATCTGTCAATAGTGAGAGATTTAACTTAATAAATAAATACAAATATAAAAAATATTTACTCGAATACATAAATTATAAATATAGGTAATATTTATTAATGTATACGAATAAACATTTATGAAAGACGTATGGACCTTTGATAGTGTACGAAACACTCTCCCATTAGGGCAAACCCATTTCCCGTATTTTTTTACGTCCAAGTGAGATAATATTCGCGGAGCAAGCGGCCGGTTTGTAGTACAGGTCGGTTTGTAGGATTCCACCGGTAAAAGAATTTTGCGGATTTGTGCAATCACCACGGCACCCGGATGAGGCTATAGTGTAAATAATTGGTAGTTGAAATCAATCTTTTTATTTTACTGATTTTCTTTCATAGGTATGATATAATAAGCTATTATGGTGGGGGTAACTATTTTTATTTTCCACTAGCTGTTCCCCGCAACTTCGTATGCGCAGAAATATTAAAATGTAAAATCCCGTTTTTTCCCGTTCCCGTGGGAATTTATCAAAACCCTTTCTTAGCGGATGCCTACGTCATAACATCTACCTGCATGCCAAATTTCAGCCCGATCCGTCCAGTGGTTTGGGCTGTGTGTTGACAGATCACTATGTCAGTCAGTCAGTCACCTTTGAGTTTCATATATTTACATTATTTTAGTTGAACTACAATATTATCGGTCTGATAAATATACATTTATAGTCACAATATTCAAGCGAGTTCTAATAATGTTACAAACACAACACGGACCTCGTAATTACGTGTTGTCCGGAATAAAATTAATATAACTAATTTCCCTAGTACCTACAATGATGATTCCCAAGCGGGTTATAAATTCCATTTAATTTATGAAATTATCATGATTAACTTTATTATCAGGCTTAATACAGCAAAGTTACATTACATTCATTCCAGGTGTATTATTTCCATGTATGATCATCTTATGTCAAATCAAAATACATTGAAGTCTGTTCGGTAATCAGTGTGATTGCATTTAACATTTATCGACTTGAATTTCACTATTCAATAGATTATAGACGTGAATTAATATTATTTAATCATTATATCACAATAATATTGGCAAGATATTTGCAAAAAAAAGGGACTTACTTATTAATTAACTAAACATACATATGTATTTGATTTCTATAACTTCTAAAGTAATCTTCTTCACAATAAACTAGGAAATGCAATCCAAAAAGTCAAAACATTTTACCAAGAGTATCAAGGGATTCCCTCGAAAGCCCGGAAGCGAGTGCGCCCAGTCATTAGCGTGGGGCATAACAGCACTAAACCCATTCGGCTTTATTAGTCCAGCCTATAAAGGGGCATGTTTACTGCCCAAGGGGGTTATATGAAATCGTTTTTAAAACTACGGCTTTAGATTGGAGCGAGGCGCGAGAGTTGGCGATTGATAAAGCATTAAAAATTACCTATGTAAATGGTATTTTTGTTGTATGCCAATAGAAAAGTGAATTGGATTTCTCACTTATTAGATAGGTACTAGCTTTTCCCCGCAACTTCGTATGCGCAGAAATATTAAATGTAAAATCCCGTTTTTTCCCGTTCCCGTGGGAATTTCGCAAAATCCTTTCTTAGCGTATGCCTACGTCATAACACCTACCTGCATGCCAAATTTCAGCCCGATCTGTCCAGTGGTTTGGGCTGTGCGTTGATAGATCACTATGTCAGTCAGTCAGTCACCTTTGAGTTTTATGTATTTAGATTTTAGTCTCATTTTAGTTTCATTTTTAGTTTGACGGCCGGATTGGTTCAAATGGTTAGTGACCCTGTCTTCTGTTCCGATGGTCGCGGGTTCGAGTCCCGCTCGGGGCAAACTTTGTGTAATGAACACGAATGTTTGTACTCGAGTCATGGATGTTTAGTATTTTTATATGTATGTTTTTTGTATATAAGTATTCATATCGTTGTCTAGCACCCATAGTACAAGCTTTGCTTAGTTTGGGGCTAGGTCAATATGTATGAAATGTCCCAAGATATTTATTTATTTATTTCGAACACTTACTGGAAAACCTATGTAGATATCGTTTTAGAACCGGTTCTTACAACCTCGCTTTGACTACGGATGATTAAAATTTGACATTTGATTCATAGAGAATCTGTAAAAATGTAAATATACGTTTTGTGGATGTAGGAAATTAGGAACAAGGCGTTAGGCTCTGTGATCTCATTAATAATTCGTATTCCACGCACTCTTGTTAATTGTACCACCACTTTGCTTAGCCTTTTCACCAAAGCAAACATTCATAGAGCCGATTAATTTTCTACTTTGTTGCAATGCAATAGCGGCTAATATAGACCGCAGGTGCAACTTAGTATCGTCACGAACGTGTCATATCCGCCCCGTAGAGTACACGTCAATAATGTGTATCCACTTTCAAACCTTGATGCGACGAAATAAAGTATAAAAGTATACGTTCATTAGAACCTCGGCTGTACTCCGGTCTGTATGTTTTTTTAATAAGACATTGATTTCCTATGCTAATGTTTCGTCAAAATGTGGGAGAGTGACATTCGGGGGGGATTAGCTGGGGGAATCACGTAATTTCTATGCCCTCATAAATTATTGAAAGAAACGCGTTTGTTTGAAATCTTTTAAAAGGTTTTTTTAGACGGTCTTTTTTTCAGATTAGACAGAAATATACTGTGTGGCTTTGTGAATTGAGCTCTTCTTTTTATCAGGCGTTTAGTTCAAAATTGGTTGAGTGTGAAACGAGAGATCAAAAAGCCTGAACACGACAATAATCTGAAAAGCACGACGAAGAATTTAATGACTGTATTGTAATATTTGCATCTAGATTTAATATCGATATTGTAAATGCGAACGACTCTGTCGGTCGACGTCCCTGCATTTCAGGATTAAACCGCTGAAACGATTTAGTTGAAATTTGTTACGCTCACTAGGTATATCGCGTTATATCGCTTGAAATCCTGAACAAGGCGTAGGAAAGTTATCGATATTCATATTGATACAAATCAGCAAAGATCGGACGATGATGGTGACGACCTTTAGCAAGAACGCGGGCAAGAGCTTTTGGCGCTTTGGAAGAGACCGAAGCAGAGGATAGAAATATAAATTGCATCAGGTCTAGAACTCGAAATTTAGCGTGATAGGTATTTAAGATTTCAAACGTTATTCGCTCTCGCATCTACAATACTGTAGTATCCGAACCACACTGATAAAATATATAGAAATGTATAAAAAAATGTCTAGACAACGAAACTCATTGCCCTAATAAGTGAACGAATTATGAATTTAAAAAGCGTTTGAGCAATTTTTCAGCCAATAACGAGCAATTGGATTCGAGACAACAAAGACTTTAAGGTCATTGGTAGGTACTTAGCTTTAGTTACGCTGTGACGAATAGGTGTTGACGTCCTGCTAATAAAAAAAATATGAGTACCAACCAACAGGCTACATTAAAGTAATATTATTAGCTTAACTTCGGTACAAAACACTGCATTCCCTTGCTTTATAAACGACAATGAAGTGAATCACGCGTTAAACCAATTTGCCGTCGGATATAAATAATACTGACTAACGGGTTTAATTTTAAATAAAAACTAAATAACAGAATACTTGTATTAAGTACTTAGTCCTGACGAGCATTTACCCGTTTACTTTTGGGCTGAAGATTTGGTTCTCTGTCTTCTATGGTTTCACGTCTACTGTTGGGCATATGCCTCTCCAAAGTCTCCAATTAGAGAAACCATTCTGCCGAGTTTATAGAAATCCTTCTCTCTACTTTTTTATATTATTTTCTAAAACCGCACCGCACCGGCATGTAATTCATTTTCTTTGCGCTTTGTGTTCTCTAAAAGGTATGTTATATTGTATCGGTTGCACATTTGGACCTTATCACAACGGATTCAAGTGACAATGTTGTATACCTACAGTATTAATTTGTGGAGTGCATTGATCATCAAAGGTATGACAAAACCACTACAAGTGAGGTCGCGTTCGATTTATCCGCAGCATCGCATTGCATGGCGTAGTGTGGAATGGAAACCAATCAGTTTAATGGACACTTTAAGCTGCAAAGTGCAAATGTAAGCGTCAGACATATTCGAAATTATGAGCACTACTGTTGGCACTTGGGATGCAGAAGTGCTGTTGTTTTATCTTGGTAATTGGATTTTAGCTAAAAAGAAAATAATATACTATAAATCAAACATTTTGATAGCAGAACAAAAGATTTGTTTGCTTTATCATGACTATTATATTAACAAATATGTCATCGAATTTCCTTCAAATCCAAACTTAAAATTGGATAGGTTCAAGACTGTTCTTGAATCGGCAAATTAATTTCAAATACACAAACAAACATTCTCCACATAAAATTAATCCTAATGTTAGGTATTTGTAAGCTGCGACAATCGTAAAGTTTTATATTATTTCATCAGATAAGCAAACCTCCACATTTAGTACCTACTAGCCATTTTCGTTTGTATATATGTGTGTTTATAGGTATATAGATATTCCAAAAGTGGGAAACCCAATCCCGTTGATACAGCGGTATTTCCAGGGACTCTAAACTATCCTAATACCAAACGTCATCAAAATTGGAGCATCCGTTTTGACTTAAAGGACTGACAAACAAACACAAATTCGCATTTACAATATCTGTGTGGATTTCCTCAATTCCTCGGGGCCACACGTATCTATGCCAGATACAAATCAAGTCCGCCTACGGCAAACTCGACCCGCGAGTCCATGGTAACGCAATGATGGATCGTGTATATTGTTTTGACGCCGTGTTATGCAACAGTTGTAGTAGCTTGAATGAGAACAAGGCTAGGCAGACTGCTGGGCTACTAATGAACTTAGTTTCGATTGGTTAAATTTAATCACAGACTTAATTCATCATTACAACTAAAGAGTTAACTACCTATCAATCTTGGGAACGAACGAAATAGTATATTATATACGACATTTTTCAACATATTTGCGAAATAAAGAAATAAACGATCAGGATGAAGCTCAAAAAACTTTACGCACTAGTTCGTAAAAAAACAACTTTAGGCACGCTCACTAGCTGTCAAAAACAAAAAACGCTCATTCGGAAAAGACAAACTTTTGGCACGTTAAACAGGTATCGAAATGTTTACTTTTTGAGCACCTGTATTAAAAAAGACTTACCTTCGCTTATCAATCTCCAAAGTCCGAAATGTGATCTTCCTCAATTCATAACATCATTTAACATACCAGATCATCAGGCGTCCTTTATGAAATTTGGTTGAAATTAACACTTGTAGAAAACCTACGATATCGTCAACATAATGAACGTTCTTGTAAAATCTTTACGCTTCTTTCATTACGCTTCTTGGCGCAACCTGCCATCTAGCGTCTAGAGCGACTCCTTTATTTCCTTTAAGGTACCTACTCCAGTGTCGGTAATGGGTACGTAACGTAAGTATAAACTAACACTCACCGCTTGTATGAAGAAGTCCTCGTGCAGAACACTCACGATGCCGAAGTTGGTGAACTTGAAGACGCGGTCCATGATCCACATGAGGTTGGAGAGCACCCCGGGGCGCGGGTTCCAGGCCGCCATGAGGATGGGCACGTCGGCCGTGCTCTGGTGGTTGGCCAGCACGAGGGTCCGGCTGGTGCCGCAGGCGGCTGGCTCGTCGCCGGACTCCAGAACTGCGGGAAAGACGAGGGTAAGGCTGTTTATTGGATTGCTATGAACAAGATACTCGGTAATCTTAGCCGAATAACGGTAACAGTTCAAAATTAGTTAAAGTTATTAATAATTATAATTATAATTTTCTAAATCTGCAATTACGGTTGGAATTTTGTTTTAGATTTTCATGCACATTAAGTACAAAGGGGCATTGATTTATTATCATGAAGGATATTCAATTAAGAAGCGATATAAACGTAAGTAGGTTCAATCAAGCGAACTTTTAAGATATTAATCAAAAATCTAATCAAAATGAAAATATTTATTCAGCAAATAGGCCACATCTGGGCACTTTTAACGTCACTTTCAAATAAATTTACCAGCGCTTTATAATATTATTATTTATTAATAATACTATTTTCTAAATTTACGTTCACTGAAAAACATGATAACTTCCTACGTAATGTTCACAAATAATATTAATACAAAATTTAATTTTCACAAGCCCGTGATACACATAATGAAAAATATAAAATAAAGCGTTCTTCCTTATTAATCTTCGGGAGTACTTAAATTTATAAAAGAAATGAAACATCGCGGATACTCCTCTCCGGGAACCAATGCATTTTTTTCTACTCAGAATAAATAATTGCGGGTATTAAAATTCAAATTACGTTATCAGCTTGGCGTCCGCCCGCCTCCCTGAATAAAATAAGTGTATTCGCTATTTAGGGGTGGTTCTGTTAAAAAATATTAACATCTTATAAATTTGCTATTAAAAACAATAATTAAGGAATCGGAAGCAACAGACGTAGTAAAAAGATAAGCTGCTAATATTTGAGGTTTGTATAATAAAATGAACTTTAAAAAAATATATGCCGAGTTCGCTTCTTAGAAAAATACTATTTCCCCACAGATTATAACGAGAATTATTCTAAAAGGCATGCTCCAGACAGCAAAGTGTGTTAGTCTGACGTTCTTTTGGTGTACTCTTTAAATATTCCATTATTTTCCCGAAGCGTTCCGTATTAAAGAGGTTTATTTTCTTAGTGCTGAAAAGTAAACTGCACTTTAGAACCCTTTAGAATGGTGCATACATGTTTTAGCTGGCAACCCCTAGTAGAGTTGCATTGCTGCACCCTTTTGGAGAAGTACGAAAGAGAGACGATTCTATACATACACATTTGGGATGAATGCGGTTGAATCTTGTAAAATAAATCATGTTTTTTGAGAAAAGCAAGGACAGATATGAGTACTATAAAAAATGTATTTGATTAAAACTGAAGCAAAGTTTGTTAGAAATCAACTCCGTTTTATAGATTTTACCACACTAAAATGAAGGTTAGTGAAGGATAATATCCCTTCTAATGTGATATGTATTTACCAAACTATTCCCCTGGAATTAATGCGACAGTTGAGGTGACCGTAATCACTCTGATGTCTGCAGCTGATACGAACGTTTTGTTAATTAGCTACTAAGTATGTTCAAAAAATCTTCACTTTAATATAAATCACGTGAACAGTCACGGGCAATGGTTAGTCTCCACCATACTCCGTTCGCAAGTGCAGCCTTAGCATAAAGCAGACGACTCAAAGAGAGCAGTGCAAACTTTGCCGGAGGGCTAAATAAAAGCTTTCGTTGGAGTCTCGTTAACTTGCAATATTTGTCTTCTTTTAACCACTAAATAAAATCTGTGTTTACTTTGACTGGTAAACTTGATGAAAATAAAATTGCGATATAACGCCAAGTTTGTGAATCGTGACAATAATTAAGTACTTGTAATTAGTATTTGACAGTCACGTGTATTTAATTAGTAACTCATTGCATAGCGTAAAACTGGTTACATTATTAATAATGAACTGCTAAAATCAAACCATTCGCAATTTAAAGTTTAGATATTTTAAGAAAGAGAGACGTATTTAAAATATTCTCTTAAAAAGCACTGTTACGAGTATAACGAGAACCACGTGACAGCTGTGGCTCATTACAAACAGGGTTGTTTGGAAATATTCCAAGAAAAACTTCTTAATGAGGCTGTTTTTCGCTGTAGTAAACCTAGAGTAATATAATAAAGGGGCGTATTGTATGCATGGCACCCATCAATTGGTATATTTTGTAAAAAGGCCTTTTTAGAATGGTGGCCTTTGTAGGTGATAAATAAACATTAATATTGGTGAACATCACTCACACCCTAAGTTACGCAACATAGTCAAAGTCAAAGTCAAAGAGTTTATTTGTAAACATAGGTGATTACAAGGTGGTAGAATTTACATTTTTTACATAGTTTCCGTCTAGCACACTACCTCTGTTTTTCCGTTCGTCTATCAGTGCGATCTTTCCCAGTTTCCTAGGCAAATTTTACTTTACATTTTAAAATAGCACAAGTCCATAATTTATACTGATTACAGTAAATTTGTTTAAAAAGCAGCGCCAGATCATTACAGATGTCACCATTAATCCACTCGCCCAGTAATGACGCGGAATGACCGTAAATTCAGCGCAATACAGTTTGGTGTTGACACACCCACCCGTCCGATATATTTCATACCACGCATTAAGCAGAAATTGAAATTAAACTGTATTAATGGTTACTCATTGCGTAGGTATAAACTATTCATAAATTAAATATGGTTTCTAAATCATTGCGCGTAATTGTGTTAAAAAATTTGTTGAGTTCTGAAAAAAAAATCGCAGGATTGATGGCCGATGAGGCCTAAAAGTTCTTGATTAGCGTACAATGGCGTACGGAACGTTGGAACATTCCAAAGACGATGACCAGATTGATAGGTCTTCAACAAAATTTGCGTAGAGCTGATGAAGGTCGAGTGAATCAAATAGATGTGGGTCATGTAAAATCATTCATTGTTACAATAACCTTAGGGGCAGCATATACGGAGTGGTATAGTGGATGTTCTCTCACGTGATATAGGTAGAAACGTAGCTAAAATTTTATCAGACTGAACTTCCAAATGTAATGTGGTAATTGATTTTTTTGGCTACAATCATAAGAATATTAGAACTTTATAAAAAAATCTCCGCTAATTCCGTGCAAAAACGTTCCAAATTGAAATACTTGAGTATGAAACAAAACTCATCCCGACTCTAATGCCGGAGTTAAATTTAAATGAGGAAGGATAACTGTAATTAAGGATCTCCGAGGAGCGTTTGCTCAACTAATTGAAGGTTGTATTTCTACTGAGTTTAAGAAAACCCCTTACAGCCTGAATCCCATCGGCTAATTGCATGGAATCGTAAGTTTAAGAGGCTCGGAATGTTTTATACCAAACAGAATTCGCTGAAGAATCTATTGCCGCTTCAAGTGGAGATAAAGGGTTTTATGAATTTTGTAGGAAAACTTTTAGTAGGTCGTTGATTTCAATTCATGTGCAGAACTGAGAAGGGCCTTCGGATATTTGAACAGTTTTTCAATTTCATTTGGGGCTGATTTTTCAATCGTCAGATGAAATTTATTCTGGTGCTGGTGCTTATAGCACAGGATTATCCTAAATTAAGCACCAGTCGCGACATCATATATCTATTATTATTAAGCATGTTGCATGTTATACTTAAGTATAATTGTAAACTGTTTTAAGTTGGTCAAATAAATAAACTTTATTATTATTATTATTCTTCAGATAGTCTATACAATATTCGAATTTATTCCGGAACAAATTCAAATTTTGTATGGAGAAGGTATTCGACGAATAAATTTTATCTGACTATTGAAAAATCAGCCCTTATAGTGTATCCTAATAATACCACGTGGCAAAATCATCTAAGCAGATTGCTGCGAATTTATGGTAATTGGTTTCTTTACAACTAGGTAGAAGATGTATATGTTGCACGAAAATACTTGCAAATTTTCCGAATTAAATATTTAAGTAAACAAGTAAGACAAATGAACATGAAAAATAATAACAGGCCACAGTTAAACAATTTCAACATGAATCCAGTGAAGAAGAAGACATAAGCTATATTATAGCTACTTGTACATACATGTAAAACGCATATACTAATCAAATTACTTAATGATGAATATGGAGTACCTGTCTAATATTAATAAACGGAAAATACAACATTCAAAGATTCAATACCTAACAATAAAATTTAGTTTAAAGCTTACGTAATTACTGTCCAAGAAAGATAGTCTACTACTACTACTACAGCCTATTTGCGTCCCACTGCTGGGCACATGCCTCCCCTCACCATGAGAGGGTTTGGGCTATAGTCCCCACGCGGGCCCAGTGCGGATTGAGGACTTCACACACATTTTTGAATTACTTCGCAGATGCGTGCAGGTTTCCTCACGATGTTTTCCTTCACCGAAAAACGCAGTGGTCAATTCAAGTTGAATTTCGCACAAAAGTAAACTTAGAGGTGCGAGCCGGAATCGAACCCCCGGCCCTCTGCATGAGAGGCGGTAGGCCGAACCACTAGGCCACTACGGCTTCACGGCAAGAAAGATAGTCAAGCATTCCGAAAGGTAAACAAATCGAAGCCGAAATAACACCAGACCGCGCAATACTATTCCTGAACAAAATACTCACAATAAATACAAACTTGGCTGTCGGGCGCTAAGATATGCCAAGGGAAATATTTTGACTGGTTCTGTATTTTACATTTTACTACAAGCTACTTCTGATCAAATTTCGAGTCGAGTATCCTAAAATGCTGAGTAATTTGATTTAGGTTAGGCTTTTGAAGCATAATTGGAGGCTGATATGATAGTAAGGTATTAAAACTTATTCAGAAAGTATAGATAAATGACCGATGGTGGATTTGTATCATCCATGTGGATTTTATAGAGGCCCAGTTAGAGCTAATAGCTAATTTAAGTACCTAAGTGAATATAGGTACCTAAAGAATAATGTAGTTCCTAACGCACTTCCTTGGGCCACACCCTACATGATTTTTACTTAGGTAACGGTGGTGTCCATCCACTCCTACATATTATTTCTATAAATTGTCTGCCAATATACATTTACAAATGAAAAATAATAATATTTATCTTTGAACATTGAAGAAACACTTGAAATCCCGTCGGTACAATATGCCAACTTTATTTCATACCCTTCCTTAATACACAGGATGCGCCGTCATAACTTCGACATTGTGCTCCACGTATTGTTTGAGCGATTTAATCCAGCCTCAGAGCAAGACGCAAGTATTGAATGCTCGATGTACTCCGTAATTCGTCTCGCAACAAAAACGTACAAGTGAAAGATCGCCAAGTTTAAAACAAATAATAGCTTCACTAAAAAGCAGAAGTTAGTGATGCCTCACTTGATGGAAATTAATGCTTTTCAAATCTGAGCTTTGACGAGTTTAAAAGTAATCATGTTCTTCGCAACTCCACTATTATGTACTACAATTCTTTTGTACTGTATTCTTGTTTTACATTTGCATTTTATTTCTGATATTTCGTTCACTGGTGTGCGAATCTTACGACACTTTGTCTTGGCAATTTATGTCCAAAGCCAGTAGATTCAAACTGACGACACAGACCAGATGTGGCAAGGTATCAAAATAAAATATTTTATTTATGATAGAAAGCGTGAAAATTGTGAAGCTTTTTTTAGTTCGTAAACTTGACCAACACACTACCGTGTACCTACCGATAGCAGCGGAGATTGGAGAAACATAGGAACTTGAGACGGGGAAATTCAGTTGTAATAGCATCCTGAAGTCGCAATTTGACGAGATTCTGAATATAATAGAAACGTCTAGGAAATGGATTATTGATGGTTGAATCTGTTTTGAAGTTTTATCTTATCATTTTGAATTTTTTTTTTCATTTTTTTTTTATTAAGAACGTTTGACCCTAATCACACCTAATGGAAAGTAATGATAGGGTCTAAGGTGGAACACGCTTACCCAGAAGATGCTTATTCACTCTAGACTTGAATACACCAAGATTATAGGAACTGGGAAACACAAACTCAGGGAGGGAATTCCAAAGTTTAGCAGTGTGAACAAGAGAAGATTTAGCGCATCGCTTTGCTCGACTTCCCCATGAGTCTCAACCACATGAGGATAGAAACCCTCCCATCGTCTAGTAGCCCGATGATAAAAAGCATATATTAAACATATAACATATTGAGTGTTAAGATTTAACTTATATTATTCCACTGTTATTAGAAGAATAGAAGTATCCTATCTAAATCATAGAGTTATACTTTACCTACACATTATTTAATGTTAATCATTAAATATATATGAATTTCTGTAATTTATATACGTTTCGTGTAACTAAGCAGTGGTCAATTGCATTTAATAGCTGAAATTTTCATTTTGTACTGCAAGCCCTCTAATAATAATAGGTAACACCGAAACAACCGGGACTAATATGTAGAATAATATACTTAGGTATTTGTAAGTGCATCCAAATTATTAAAAATATAATTATCAAATAAAATGGTAGCCGGTTCGAATCCCAGCGGTTCTATAAAATGCAAAGACAAGACTCGAGTGGGTAACAAGAATATGAGCTACTGTAAATCGCTGTATGGTCCTAATGTCAAGATATTTGGCTGCATTTTTTAACAACGGTTGGATATTTTTATAGCATGTTAATTAAATAGTAAGTACTGCTTATTTTTCTTATTATTCTTAAGATAAAGTTGAGTTTTCTAGTAATTAATACTCTCTGATATCAGCACAGGATATCAGTCTGTGTATGGTCTGTGTAAAAAAGTTAAAAAACTCGCTATTAAGTTGCAAACAAAAGCGCTGCAGACATACAACAAAGCAGCAACTCTAGAAAACTTCCTCATTAAGTAAGTATATAAATACGGACCTAACGTGACGCTTTATGACGTCATTATCGGAATTTTCCAATACCGACTTCCTCTTTTCCGTTCTTAGAGGAAGAATAAAATGATTCGGACCATCTTGTCAAACGCTTGGCCCCCATCACTTGACGACGCAAGGTGAGTCATACGGAGAGTGAACGCGACATTAGCAACGCGACCTGCCGCCGCGTTAAATAATGCACGCTGCTCGCACGCACCGCGAGAGCGGGACGCGGATCCGGTAAGTGGTTTCAAATCAGATCTTTTATTCACGATAAGGTACATGCAGTGGAAATTTATTTCGATATTACTAAAGATGACAGAGGTGGCGCAGGACAGGGCACATTGGCGAAATCTCGTTTCGGAGGCCAAGATCCATTTTGGGTCGCTGAGCCAGCGTAGTTTTTTTATTACTAAAGATAATGAACGTTTGAACTGATAGACGTTCACTGCTGGCCGTGACTTCCTCCAAAGGATAACCACTAGGTCCGGTCCTGTATATCACGTATCTACCGATTCCAGCGACTGGTAGATCTTGTTGAATTCCTATCGTCAAAAAGAGACCACCAATTTCGAGGACAACTTACTGTTATGATATAATAGGTAGGTGAAAATCAATCTCGAAATGTTGGGTGGGACTTTAGATAAGGGCACTGAAATTAATAAAATATTTAACTGAAACCACGATTTTTTCGGCAACCTTGGGGGAGGCCTATGTTCAGCAGTGGACGTCTATCGTCTGATATGATGATGATGACAATTTTTTCAGTATAATACAGTTGCGCGACCTTTGCAATATATTTTTTCTCTGCATGTTCGCTATTGGGCCGGAGTACAAGATGGTAAGGGATCGCTTATAAGTGCTATTTCGAAAAGCCCATCGTTGTAAATGGAAATAGGCCTTAACTGGTGGTGTGTCGGTCGGTGGGTGAGTCGTGTTAGCAAAAGTTCGGAAACCTATTTCCCTTGGTTTGAATTACGTCTAAGAATAGGCACTGAAAAGTTTTGTATTAAAGAAGAAACTTCTAGAGTTCGGTAACTGAAGGGATTTGTATGTATAACGAGGTTTATTGTTTATTTCAGTATTCATTAAGGGTCCTTTGAGAACCCTTGTTTATTGTAAGTGTTTACTCAAAATCGTGTGTACATAAGTGTATTTTACACTTGTTTTGAATAGAAATGTGAACATTGGAACCGTGCTGGCAACATTGATTTGGTGACAGCAATTAATTGCAACTGCTGTGATATTTTTCGTCGTGTGAGCTTGCTAGCGTGTGGACCCTCGTATCGTTATTATTCGTAATCGCAACTAATATCTCACTCAGTCAACGAAGTTTTAATCGTATTAAGCTGCGGATTAAGTAGTGTTTTGAATGGCTAATTAGTGCGGTGGTCAAGTGACATACCCGTCTATAATTCTCGAGTGCATAGCGAATTTCGACCTTATCTCGTTCACAATAAGTTTCATCTGAAGTGAAGTGCGAGTGATTTCGGCCACGTTAAATATGAGTCTGCCAAGAAGTCCTCCAGGAGCTAGGGCTGGTTCGTTTCCGGACCTTCAGTCACTCGTTGACAAAGAAGCGGCACTTAATAGAAAAAGAAAGCAACCAGATTGTGACTTCACAGCTGCACTTCAACCTTTCCGACAGGAAATAACTGGTTTCTTTTCAGAGATTCGCAACGATTTACTAGATCTAAAAACACAAATGACCGATTTAAAACTGTCAAATGAACACGTCTTACGTGAACAAAGCCAATTGAAAATTGAAATTAGCGACATTAAAAAATCAAACGAAAATACGAGTGCCCAAATCGCCTCCTTAAATCAAGCGCTGTCCGAGGCCCATTCCACCATATCGGGATTATCCACACAGTTGCTCATCAAGGAACAGCAAGGACGTTTGAATAACTTAGAGATATCTGGAATACCACAAGAAAAAGGCGAGAATCTGCTTGCTATAATGAGAAATATATCAATAAAGGTTGGTTCGCCTTTAGAGCCCACCGATATTGACTTCATTCACCGGGTACGACGCTTCACCCCGGCAAGTAATCAAGGCAACCAGCCCGCCGCGTACCCCAGCATTATAGTGAAGTTTACACAAAGACAACGCAAAAACGCCATTCTAGCGGCGGTACGCGCGCGCCGTGGCTTATCTACGGCCGACCTGGGATTTGACGGTGCATCGAAACCAGTTTTCGTGAATGACCACCTAGCACCCCACAACAAATTGCTGTATAAATCTGCCCGTCAAATTGGCAAGGCGCTAAATTACAAGTATATTTGGTTAAATGATTGCAAGATATTCCTGAGAAAAACAGAAACAGCAAAATCAATTCTTATATCCAGCGAAGAAGATCTCAAAAAAATAAAATGACTAGCTTGGCCAATATACCTACAGTTTGCGTCGGCTTCATTCGTGTACTATCTTGCATGCTATTGTTCTGAGTTACTATGTTTACGATACAGGTTATCTCGCTTTAACTCCATGAAGGTAGATATTTTATTTACATTATGGAATGGACACTATTCATGTAAGTTAACAGTTGGGTATTATATAAATAAAAACTATTCTAATGGGGTCAAAGTTTTAAACAAAAACTGCAATTATTTACTTCATTATACACACGGGAACGATATCTTACCTATATTTAAACTATTGTTACTAAAATGACTCATAATAATCTATCCATTTACTACCAAAACGTGAGGGGCTTACGGACAAAATCCCATGATTTTCTGACTCAAGTAATAAATAACAATTTTGATATAATATGTATAACCGAATCTTGGCTAAACGAGTCTTTTTATAGTTCTGAATATTTCGATAACCGCTATACAACATATAGGTGTGATCGTGACGCTGACACCACTGGTCTCGTGCGGGGCGGTGGAGTCCTGGTGGCGGTGCGGCGAGAGCTGCGCGCGGCCGAGCGGGCCGAGTGGCGCGCGCCGCCGCCGGCCGATGAGCTGTGGGTAACCGTGCCGCTGGCCGTCTCGGCCGCCGCGCCGCC